>JAJNNQ010000296.1:2500-10000 GCA_027886175.1 Phylloscopus collybita
CCTGCGACGGGAAGCGAATTGGAAAGGAGACCGCCCTGCACGAGCACCCGACACCGCCGCGACTTCCCCGTGACAGAGAAGCCTCGGAAGAGCCGGGCCGCCGGGGGCCCTCTCCGACGCGACCCGAAAAGCCTCATCGATCGCAAGGAAAGGAAGAGCGGCCGCCCGAAACGCGGCCGCCCGCACCACAAGGTCCTGGGGACAACGGCAACGGAAGCCCAGCACGTACGGCCCCTCCAACCGGGCTCCCGCCTTCGTGCGTGCGTGCCAGCGAGCGGGACACGTCCCCGAGAGGCCCTCTCCGCGGCTTGGCACCGCCGAGCCTCCCCGACGCGCCCGAGGGCTTCTTCACAGCAGAGGAGGAGGAGGAGGAGCGCGGGGGGTGCCGCCACCCGAACCCGCGGACAACGGTTCCCTTCCAACGAGACAACGGCGAGACGGGGGACCCCGGCACCGCCGGGGAACCCCGACCGAGCGTGCGACAGAAAGCGCCACCGACCACGCCACGGGGCCACCGGCTTTCGCCCGCCTCGCGGCGATCGGCTTCCCTCCGGAAAAAAAAGCCGGGGGGACGGCAAAAAAAAAAAAAAAAAAAAAGCACACAGCGCGCGTCGCACGACCCCGTGCTAAGCCACGGGGGCCGCGGGCCCGGTGGGGGGGGGGAGAAAACGAGGCTCGCGCCTCTCTCGCTCGCTTTTTTTCCTCTTCTCCCCCCTTTCTCCCAACCACATATCTCGTTCTCCCTTCAAGCTCGCCTTCAACGGGGCCCGCGACCCTTCGGTCGGCGCTCGCTTCCTCAGTGCCGCGGCTTAGGGCCACGAGAGAAAAAAATAAAAAAAAATACAAGGGCCAGGCAAGGCAGCCCCCACTCTGCCCGCACGCCCAGAGAAAAAAAAAAAAGCGGACCCGCTCGGAAGAACCCAAGCCCCACCGGCAACCACAGCAGCCGGGGCAGGCCAGACACCACGGGCCGCCCGCGGCAGAGCGGCTCGATCGCGCCGGTCACGACCGACGGAAGGGCGAGGCGCCGCCGCCTCACCCGCCACATCTCCCCGGGGCTCTCTGTCGGGTTCGGGTCCGTCCGCACGCCAAGGCGAGCCGGCCACCGCGGCCGGCCGCCGGCCCGCGCCACATCCCGGCCCGCTACGCGGGTCCCCGGCTTAAGGCCGAGGAAGGGGGACGACTCGACAACGACACGCGGCGGGCGGGGGGAAAAGAACGGGGTGCCGCCACCCCGCCCCACCCACACCGCTCTCATCGGGCGGCTCCCGTCACCGAGCCCCTCGAGCCACAGGCCGAGGCAAGGCCGCGCGCCCCACGGGAGCGTCCCCGCAGCACTTCCGACACGGAACACCCCACGCTGGCCAACGAAAGTCGGGAGGAGCGGGGAACGGGGCGCCGCCACCTCGGCCGACCGGGCCCGTCCTCGGGGCTCTCGGGAAAGGCCGGGGAAAGCCTCAGCGGCCCGTCTCTCGACGGGGCCCAGAGCCCCGGCCACGCGCACCCTTTCTCTCTCGCTCTTTCTCGCGGGGCCGCCGGCCGCCTGCACCGGACGGACCCCGCCGAAAAAAAAACACGCCCGGCAGAGCGGGCCCCGGCTTAAGGCCGAGGGCAAAGAAGGGCGAAGAGGCGCCGCCGCCTCACCGACCACCACGTCCCCGGGGGGACGCGGGGGCCCTCGCCCTTCGCGAAGCCGGCACGCGAGGCCGGGCCGGAGCGGGACGCGCTCGCGGCTTGCTCGCCACCACACCACCACCACTGCACCCAGTCCTGGCTGGGCGAGACGGGAACCCGGGACAGAGCCACGCGACTCGTCCTCTCGGACACAGGCACGGGACCAGCCTGCGGGGATGCGGCCCGTCAGTCACGCTCCCGTAATACGGACAGACGAGTCCAAGGCTGCTGAGGCCCCCAAGACAACGACTCGATCGCGACCGTGGCGGCGCACCGGCGCGCGCCGCTTCCTACGGTGACGTAACCGGAGGCGACCGACAACAGCGACCCCTCGGTGAACTTCCGGGAGCACCGGGGAGAACAGGTCTACCCAAGGCCCCGCCGAAATTTGCCTAAGTCCCGCCGGAGCGGGGTAGACCTGTTCGCCCCGTGACCGCCCGCCGCCACAGCGCCCCACCGGCGCCTGCGGCGGCGGAACGGCGGACTCCGCCGGCCCCGGAGCGGGGTAGACCTGTTCGCCCCGTGAGTGACGCCTCCGGGTACGGCTAATGGCAGCGGCCGGCCGCGGGGCTGGCTAGACAAGGCATGCCGCTACCGTCCCGGGACCGAGAGAAGCCCAGAGCCCCGTAGGGCTTCGGAGCCGGATGGCTCTAGCAGCCCTGTCCCGCCCGATCGACCCTCTTTCGAGATCAGGACGTATTTTAAACAAACAGCTCCGCCCACCTTTTTTTTTTTTTTTTAGTTGTGGTTTTTTTTTTTTTTTTTTTTTTTTCTGTTGTTGTTGCTGGGTTTCTTAGCCTCGCCGGCTCCGGCTCCGCTCCGCCCCGCCCCGCCCCGCCCCGCCCCGCCTACCTACCCACCCACCCACCCACCCACCCACCCACCCACTGATGGAGGCCGCGGCGGGGCGGCCGGCGAGCGGGCAGCCGCTTGGAGGTCGGTCCCTTCACGGTCCGCAGAGGTCGTCGGCTCTCGGAGCACGCCTGGGGGGCCGCGGAGCCTCGGCGCCGAGGCGGGGCGGCCAGGTCTACCCAGGGCTGAAGGCGCCGGCACTAAGTGCGCTCGCGGCGGCCAGGTCTACCCAGAGCTGAACGCGCCGGCGCTAAGTGCGGCCGCGGCGGCCAGGTCTACCCAGAGGTCGAAACACCAAGTCCCGCCGGAGCGGGGTAGACCTGTTCGCCCCGTGACCGCCCGCCGCCGCAGCGCCGCGCCGACGTCTCCGGCTACGGCTGATGGCTTCGGCCGGCCACGGGGCCGGCTAGACAAGGCATGCCGCTACCGTCCCGGGACCGGGAGAAGCCCCGAGCCCCGTAGGGCCACGGAGCCGGATGGCTCTAGCAGCCCTGTCCCGCCCGATCGACCCGCCTTCGAGACCACGACGTATTTTCAACAAACAGCTCCGCCCACCTTTTTTTTTTTTTTTAGGTTTTTTTGGGGTTTTTGATTTTTTTTTTTTTTTGGTGGGTTTTTTTTTGGCTTTGGTTCTCTTTTTTTTTTTTTTGGTGGGGGGGGGGGGGTTTGCCCCCCTCTGAAAGAATGACTGTACTAATTGCTTGGAAGAAGGATCTTTTCCAGGAAGAAATACTCCTGGCTCACTTTATAGTTTTCCGTTTGCTCCCCGTCCACTTCCAGCCGAGCTAATCGGCACCTTGTGCCCTGCAATCGGCCTGCTGACACACCGAACCGTGGCGACGGTGTCGCCACGCCCGACCCCCCTCAAAAGAGAACCTTCGGGTGGACGGCGGGGAGGGGACGCCCGTCCAGGCGGCGGCGGTCCGGGAACCATGGCGCCGGCCCCGGGGCGCGCCTCGTCTGGTCCCGTCCGGCTCCGCGCCGCTCCGCCCCGCCCACCTACCCGCCCACCCAGCGACGGAGGCCGCGGCGGGGCGGCCGGCGAGCGGGCAGCCGCTTGGAGGTCGGTCCCTTCACGGTCCGCAGAGGTCTTCGGCTCTCGGAGCACGCCTGGAGGGCCGCGGAGCCTCGGCGCCGAGGCGGGGCGGCCAGGTCTACCCAGGGCTGAACGCGCCGGCGCTAAGTGCGCTCGCGGCGGCCAGGTCTACCCAGAGCTGAACGCGCCGGCGCTAAGTGCGGCCGCGGCGGCCAGGTCTACCCAGAGGTCGAAACACCAAGTCCCGCCGGAGCGGGGTAGACCTGTTCGCCCCGTGACCGCCCGCCGCCGCAGCGCCGCGCCGACGTCTCCGGCTACGGCTGATGGCTGCGGCCGGCCACGGGGCCGGCTAGACAAGGCATGCCGCTACCGTCCCGGGACCGGGAGAAGCCCCGAGCCCCGTAGGGCCACGGAGCCGGATGGCTCTAGCAGCCCTGTCCCGCCCGATCGACCCTCTTTCGAGAGCACGACGTATTTTCAACAAACAGCTCCGCCCACCTTTTTTTTTTTTTTTTTTAGGTTTTTTGGGGGTTTTTGATTTTTTTTTTTTTGTGTTTTTTTTTTTTTTAGTTTTGGTTTTTTCTTTTTTTGGTGGGGGGGTGGGGGGGTTTGCCCCCCTCTGAAAGAATGACTGTACTAATTGCTTGGAAGAAGGATCTTTTCCAGGAAAAAATACTCCTGGCACACTTTATAGTTTTCCGTTTGCTCCCCGTCCACTTCCAGCCGAGCTAATCGGCACCTTGTGCCCTGCAATCGGCCTGCTGACACACCGAACCGTGGCGACGGTGTCGCCACGCCCGACCCCCCCCCAAAAGAGAACCTTCGGGTGGACGGCGGCGAGGGGACGCCCGTCCAGGCGGCGGCGGTCCGGGGACCATGGCGCCGGCCCCGGGGAGCGCCTCGCCTGGTCCCGTCCGGCTCCGCGCCGCTCCGCCCCGCCCTCCTACCCGCCCACCCAGCGACGGAGGCCGCGGCGGGGCGGCCGGCGAGCGGGCAGCCGCTTGGAGGTCGGTCCCTTCACGGTCCGCAGAGGTCTTCGGCTCTCGGAGCACGCCTGGGGGGCCGCGGAGCCTCGGCGCCAAGGCGCCCGGGGCCGGCACGAAGCCGCCGGCCGGCCCTCTGCCCGCGTTCACACAAGAGAGACAGACACAGTGACGCACACCCCCGCTCCACACACGGACGTCCCTCAGAGCGCCACACACACCCCAGCGCAGCCGCACACGTGTGCGCGCACACACATAACACGCGTGCTCCCCCCGCCCGCTCACCCCGCCCGCGGCCCTGCCCTCCAGTCTGCCGCGGCCGCCGCGCGAGGCTTGGGGGCGCCCCGCCCTCCGGCATCAGCCTCCCCGGCCCCGCCTTCGGGCTTCTCCCGCCCCCGCCCAGCGAGGGTTGGGGGCGCCCGGCCCGCTAGCGCCTGCCTCCCCGGCACCGCCTCCGGGCTTCTTCTGCCCCCGCCCAGGCTGTCGGCGGCGGCGGCGGCAGGGCAAGGAGCAGGCCGAGGCCGAGGCGGCCAGGGTCTTCGGCGAGCAGGCCGAGAGAAGTCGGCCGCCTTCCACGTCCCGGCGTTCGGGGAGGGGAGGAGCACGTGCGAGCAGTTGTGTGCGCAGCTGCGTATGAAGGCAGGCGGGCAGGCCAGCGGGCCGGCGGACCGGTCGGGGATAGCAGGTCTGCCCAGAGTCAAAGCAGCAAGTCCGGCGGCGGCGGCCAGGTCTACCCCAGGCTTGACCTTCCGGCACTAAGTGCGACCGCGGCGGCCAGGTCTACCCAGGGTCTAAGCAGCCGGTCCGGCGGCGGCGGCCAGGTCTACCCAGGGTCTGAACAGCCGGTCCGCCGGCGGCGGCCAGGTCTACCCAAGGTCTAAGCCGCCGGTCCGGCGGCGGCGGCCAGGTCTACCCAGGGACTGAGCAGCCGGTCCGCCGGCGGCGGCCAGGTCTACCCTGGGTCTCAGGAGCCGGTCCGGCGGCGGCGCCCAGGTCTACCCCAGGCTTTGACCAGCGGGTCTGCCGGCGGCGGCCAGGTCTACCCAGGGACTGAGCCGCCGGTCCGCCGGCGGCGGCCAGGTCTACCCAATGTCTAAGCAGCCGGTCCGGCGGCGGCGGCCAGGTCTACCCAGGGACTGAGCAGTCGGTCCGCCGGCGGCGGCCAGGTCTACCCAGGGTCTAAGCAGCCGGTCCGGCGGCGGCGGCCAGGTCTACCCCAGGCTTTGACCAGCGGGTCTGCCGGCGGCGGCCAGGTCTACCCAGGGTCTGAGCACCGCGTCCGGCTGAGGCGGCCTGGTCGACCCAGGCTCTCGGCACCGGGACCTAAGTGTAGCCAAAGGCGGAGATCACGTCTACCCAGCGGCTTTGGCGACCGGGGGCGGAGGCCGAAGGAGAAGAGGTCTTCCTGCTTTCCCCTCGACGGGCGACAGGGGGCGGACGAGCCCACCCGGCCCACGCAGCACCCGCCAGGACGGCAGGGGGCGCCGCGGGACGGGGCGGGACGGGACGGTGACGGTGACGGAGCGCCGTGCGCGCTCCTCTCTGTAGCCCCCTGAGCGCCGGCCGGCCCGGCCCCGCCCCGCCCCGCCCCGCGCACCCACCCACCCACCCACCCACCCACTGACAGAGGCCGCGGCGAGCCGGGCGGCGAGCGAGCAGCCGCTTTCAGGTCGGTCCCTTCACGGTCCGCAGAGGTCTTCGGCTCTCGGAGCGGGTCTGGCGGGCCGCGGGGCCTCGGCGCCAGGGCGCCCGGGGCCGGCACGAAGCTGCCGGCCGGCCCTCTGCCCGCGTTCACACAGAGAGAGTCAGACACAGTGACGCACACCCCCGCTCCACACACGGACGTCTCTCAGAGCGCCACGCACACCCGAGCACAGCCACACACGTGCGCATGCACACACATAACACGCGTGCTCCCGCCTGCCCGCTCACCCCGTCCCCTGCCCCTGCCCTCTAGTCTGTCGCGGCTGCCGCGCGAGGCTAGGGGGCGCCCCGTCCGCTAGCGGCAGCCTCCCCGGCACCGCCTCCGAGCTGCTTCTGCCCCTGCACGGGCTCTCAGCGGCGGCAGCCTGCCCGGCGGGGGCGGCCAGCTCTACCGTGGGAAGTCTCTGCAGGCGGCCCGGCGGCGGCGGCGGCCAGTTCTACCCAGGGAAGCCTTTGCAGGCGGCCCGGCGGCGGCGGCCAGGTCTTCCCAAGGCAGTCTTTGCAGCTCTTCCGGCGGCGGCGGCCGGGTGTACCCAGGGAAGTCTTTGCAGCCGACGGCCGGGTCTACCCAGGGAAGTGTCTGCAGATTGCCTGGCAGCGGCGGCCAGGTCTACCCAGGGTCTAAGCAAGTCCGGCCCGGTCTTCCCCAGCCTTGAGCTGCCGGCACTAAGTGCGACCGTGGTGGCCAGGTCTACCCAGGATCTAACCAGCGGGTCCGGCGGCGGCGGCCAGGTCTACCCAGGGAAGTGTCTGCAGCGGCGGCCAGGTCTACCCAGGGAAGTCAATGCAGGTGGCCCGGCGGCGGCGGCCAGGTCTACCCAGGGAAGTCTTTGCAGGCGGCCCGGCGGCGGCGGCCAGGTCTACCCAGGGAAGTCTTTGCAGACGGCCCGGCGGCGGCGGCCAGGTCTACCCAGGGAAGTCTTTGCAGACGGCCCGGCGGCGGCGGCCAGGTCTACCCAGGGAAGTCTTTGCAGACGGCCCGGCGGCGGCGGCCAGGTCTACCCAGGGAAGTCTTTGCAGACGGCCCGGCGGCGGCGGCCAGGTCTACCCAGGGAAGTCAATGCAGGCGGCCCGCCGGCGGCGGCCAGGTCTACCCAGGGAAGTGTCTGCAGGCGGCCCGGCGGCGGCGGCCAGGTCTACCCAGGGAAGTGTCTGCAGGCGGCCCGGCGGCGGCGGCCAGGTCTACCCAGGGAAGTCAATGCAGGTGGCCCGGCGGCGGCGGCCAGGTCTACCCAGGAAAATCATTGCAGC
>JAJNNQ010000296.1:22500-30000 GCA_027886175.1 Phylloscopus collybita
CGGCCCGGACACCGAGGCCCCTCGGCCGGGGCGGCTCGCTCCGCAGCAGGGCGGCAGCGCGACAAAAGGAGCGCCGTGCGTCGCGCGCGGAACGGGCTCTTTTCCCCCGTCTCCGCGCCCCATCCGAACATCGGTTCCCTCTTCTCCCTCTCTCTGGGCACAGCTCTCGGCTCCGCTCCGGTCGCACCGCCGCCCGGCGCTGCTCGCGGCCGGCACCCACGGGGCTGCAACCCGGACCGGGGCCAGCACCGGCGCCTCGCGCGGTTTGAAGGACACCTGAAGGCTCACGGGGCCACGCGGCCGTCACACAGCCCGGGACGGTAAAGACGCCCTTCCCCGCGGCGGGAAGGGCGACACCTCGCCTGCGACGGGAAGCGAATTGGAAAGGAGACCGCCCTGCACGAGCACCCGACACCGCCGCGACTTCCCCGTGACAGAGAAGCCTCGGAAGAGCCGGGCCGCCGGGGGCCCTCTCCGACGCGACCCGAAAAGCCTCATCGATCGCAAGGAAAGGAAGAGCGGCCGCCCGAAACGCGGCCGCCCGCACCACAAGGTCCTGGGGACAACGGCAACGGAAGCCCAGCACGTACGGCCCCTCCAACCGGGCTCCCGCCTTCGTGCGTGCGTGCCAGCGAGCGGGACACGTCCCCGAGAGGCCCTCTCCGCGGCTTGGCACCGCCGAGCCTCCCCGACGCGCCCGAGGGCTTCTTCACAGCAGAGGAGGAGGAGGAGGAGCGCGGGGGGTGCCGCCACCCGAACCCGCGGACAACGGTTCCCTTCCAACGAGACAACGGCGAGACGGGGGACCCCGGCACCGCCGGGGAACCCCGACCGAGCGTGCGACAGAAAGCGCCACCGACCACGCCACGGGGCCACCGGCTTTCGCCCGCCTCGCGGCGATCGGCTTCCCTCCGGAAAAAAAAGCCGGGGGGACGGCAAAAAAAAAAAAAAAAAAAAAGCACACAGCGCGCGTCGCACGACCCCGTGCTAAGCCACGGGGGCCGCGGGCCCGGTGGGGGGGGGGAGAAAACGAGGCTCGCGCCTCTCTCGCTCGCTTTTTTTCCTCTTCTCCCCCCTTTCTCCCAACCACATATCTCGTTCTCCCTTCAAGCTCGCCTTCAACGGGGCCCGCGACCCTTCGGTCGGCGCTCGCTTCCTCAGTGCCGCGGCTTAGGGCCACGAGAGAAAAAAATAAAAAAAAATACAAGGGCCAGGCAAGGCAGCCCCCACTCTGCCCGCACGCCCAGAGAAAAAAAAAAAAGCGGACCCGCTCGGAAGAACCCAAGCCCCACCGGCAACCACAGCAGCCGGGGCAGGCCAGACACCACGGGCCGCCCGCGGCAGAGCGGCTCGATCGCGCCGGTCACGACCGACGGAAGGGCGAGGCGCCGCCGCCTCACCCGCCACATCTCCCCGGGGCTCTCTGTCGGGTTCGGGTCCGTCCGCACGCCAAGGCGAGCCGGCCACCGCGGCCGGCCGCCGGCCCGCGCCACATCCCGGCCCGCTACGCGGGTCCCCGGCTTAAGGCCGAGGAAGGGGGACGACTCGACAACGACACGCGGCGGGCGGGGGGAAAAGAACGGGGTGCCGCCACCCCGCCCCACCCACACCGCTCTCATCGGGCGGCTCCCGTCACCGAGCCCCTCGAGCCACAGGCCGAGGCAAGGCCGCGCGCCCCACGGGAGCGTCCCCGCAGCACTTCCGACACGGAACACCCCACGCTGGCCAACGAAAGTCGGGAGGAGCGGGGAACGGGGCGCCGCCACCTCGGCCGACCGGGCCCGTCCTCGGGGCTCTCGGGAAAGGCCGGGGAAAGCCTCAGCGGCCCGTCTCTCGACGGGGCCCAGAGCCCCGGCCACGCGCACCCTTTCTCTCTCGCTCTTTCTCGCGGGGCCGCCGGCCGCCTGCACCGGACGGACCCCGCCGAAAAAAAAACACGCCCGGCAGAGCGGGCCCCGGCTTAAGGCCGAGGGCAAAGAAGGGCGAAGAGGCGCCGCCGCCTCACCGACCACCACGTCCCCGGGGGGACGCGGGGGCCCTCGCCCTTCGCGAAGCCGGCACGCGAGGCCGGGCCGGAGCGGGACGCGCTCGCGGCTTGCTCGCCACCACACCACCACCACTGCACCCAGTCCTGGCTGGGCGAGACGGGAACCCGGGACAGAGCCACGCGACTCGTCCTCTCGGACACAGGCACGGGACCAGCCTGCGGGGATGCGGCCCGTCAGTCACGCTCCCGTAATACGGACAGACGAGTCCAAGGCTGCTGAGGCCCCCAAGACAACGACTCGATCGCGACCGTGGCGGCGCACCGGCGCGCGCCGCTTCCTACGGTGACGTAACCGGAGGCGACCGACAACAGCGACCCCTCGGTGAACTTCCGGGAGCACCGGGGAGAACAGGTCTACCCAAGGCCCCGCCGAAATTTGCCTAAGTCCCGCCGGAGCGGGGTAGACCTGTTCGCCCCGTGACCGCCCGCCGCCACAGCGCCCCACCGGCGCCTGCGGCGGCGGAACGGCGGACTCCGCCGGCCCCGGAGCGGGGTAGACCTGTTCGCCCCGTGAGTGACGCCTCCGGGTACGGCTAATGGCAGCGGCCGGCCGCGGGGCTGGCTAGACAAGGCATGCCGCTACCGTCCCGGGACCGAGAGAAGCCCAGAGCCCCGTAGGGCTTCGGAGCCGGATGGCTCTAGCAGCCCTGTCCCGCCCGATCGACCCTCTTTCGAGATCAGGACGTATTTTAAACAAACAGCTCCGCCCACCTTTTTTTTTTTTTTTTAGTTGTGGTTTTTTTTTTTTTTTTTTTTTTTTCTGTTGTTGTTGCTGGGTTTCTTAGCCTCGCCGGCTCCGGCTCCGCTCCGCCCCGCCCCGCCCCGCCCCGCCCCGCCTACCTACCCACCCACCCACCCACCCACCCACCCACCCACTGATGGAGGCCGCGGCGGGGCGGCCGGCGAGCGGGCAGCCGCTTGGAGGTCGGTCCCTTCACGGTCCGCAGAGGTCGTCGGCTCTCGGAGCACGCCTGGGGGGCCGCGGAGCCTCGGCGCCGAGGCGGGGCGGCCAGGTCTACCCAGGGCTGAAGGCGCCGGCACTAAGTGCGCTCGCGGCGGCCAGGTCTACCCAGAGCTGAACGCGCCGGCGCTAAGTGCGGCCGCGGCGGCCAGGTCTACCCAGAGGTCGAAACACCAAGTCCCGCCGGAGCGGGGTAGACCTGTTCGCCCCGTGACCGCCCGCCGCCGCAGCGCCGCGCCGACGTCTCCGGCTACGGCTGATGGCTTCGGCCGGCCACGGGGCCGGCTAGACAAGGCATGCCGCTACCGTCCCGGGACCGGGAGAAGCCCCGAGCCCCGTAGGGCCACGGAGCCGGATGGCTCTAGCAGCCCTGTCCCGCCCGATCGACCCGCCTTCGAGACCACGACGTATTTTCAACAAACAGCTCCGCCCACCTTTTTTTTTTTTTTTAGGTTTTTTTGGGGTTTTTGATTTTTTTTTTTTTTTGGTGGGTTTTTTTTTGGCTTTGGTTCTCTTTTTTTTTTTTTTGGTGGGGGGGGGGGGGTTTGCCCCCCTCTGAAAGAATGACTGTACTAATTGCTTGGAAGAAGGATCTTTTCCAGGAAGAAATACTCCTGGCTCACTTTATAGTTTTCCGTTTGCTCCCCGTCCACTTCCAGCCGAGCTAATCGGCACCTTGTGCCCTGCAATCGGCCTGCTGACACACCGAACCGTGGCGACGGTGTCGCCACGCCCGACCCCCCTCAAAAGAGAACCTTCGGGTGGACGGCGGGGAGGGGACGCCCGTCCAGGCGGCGGCGGTCCGGGAACCATGGCGCCGGCCCCGGGGCGCGCCTCGTCTGGTCCCGTCCGGCTCCGCGCCGCTCCGCCCCGCCCACCTACCCGCCCACCCAGCGACGGAGGCCGCGGCGGGGCGGCCGGCGAGCGGGCAGCCGCTTGGAGGTCGGTCCCTTCACGGTCCGCAGAGGTCTTCGGCTCTCGGAGCACGCCTGGAGGGCCGCGGAGCCTCGGCGCCGAGGCGGGGCGGCCAGGTCTACCCAGGGCTGAACGCGCCGGCGCTAAGTGCGCTCGCGGCGGCCAGGTCTACCCAGAGCTGAACGCGCCGGCGCTAAGTGCGGCCGCGGCGGCCAGGTCTACCCAGAGGTCGAAACACCAAGTCCCGCCGGAGCGGGGTAGACCTGTTCGCCCCGTGACCGCCCGCCGCCGCAGCGCCGCGCCGACGTCTCCGGCTACGGCTGATGGCTGCGGCCGGCCACGGGGCCGGCTAGACAAGGCATGCCGCTACCGTCCCGGGACCGGGAGAAGCCCCGAGCCCCGTAGGGCCACGGAGCCGGATGGCTCTAGCAGCCCTGTCCCGCCCGATCGACCCTCTTTCGAGAGCACGACGTATTTTCAACAAACAGCTCCGCCCACCTTTTTTTTTTTTTTTTTTAGGTTTTTTGGGGGTTTTTGATTTTTTTTTTTTTGTGTTTTTTTTTTTTTTAGTTTTGGTTTTTTCTTTTTTTGGTGGGGGGGTGGGGGGGTTTGCCCCCCTCTGAAAGAATGACTGTACTAATTGCTTGGAAGAAGGATCTTTTCCAGGAAAAAATACTCCTGGCACACTTTATAGTTTTCCGTTTGCTCCCCGTCCACTTCCAGCCGAGCTAATCGGCACCTTGTGCCCTGCAATCGGCCTGCTGACACACCGAACCGTGGCGACGGTGTCGCCACGCCCGACCCCCCCCCAAAAGAGAACCTTCGGGTGGACGGCGGCGAGGGGACGCCCGTCCAGGCGGCGGCGGTCCGGGGACCATGGCGCCGGCCCCGGGGAGCGCCTCGCCTGGTCCCGTCCGGCTCCGCGCCGCTCCGCCCCGCCCTCCTACCCGCCCACCCAGCGACGGAGGCCGCGGCGGGGCGGCCGGCGAGCGGGCAGCCGCTTGGAGGTCGGTCCCTTCACGGTCCGCAGAGGTCTTCGGCTCTCGGAGCACGCCTGGGGGGCCGCGGAGCCTCGGCGCCAAGGCGCCCGGGGCCGGCACGAAGCCGCCGGCCGGCCCTCTGCCCGCGTTCACACAAGAGAGACAGACACAGTGACGCACACCCCCGCTCCACACACGGACGTCCCTCAGAGCGCCACACACACCCCAGCGCAGCCGCACACGTGTGCGCGCACACACATAACACGCGTGCTCCCCCCGCCCGCTCACCCCGCCCGCGGCCCTGCCCTCCAGTCTGCCGCGGCCGCCGCGCGAGGCTTGGGGGCGCCCCGCCCTCCGGCATCAGCCTCCCCGGCCCCGCCTTCGGGCTTCTCCCGCCCCCGCCCAGCGAGGGTTGGGGGCGCCCGGCCCGCTAGCGCCTGCCTCCCCGGCACCGCCTCCGGGCTTCTTCTGCCCCCGCCCAGGCTGTCGGCGGCGGCGGCGGCAGGGCAAGGAGCAGGCCGAGGCCGAGGCGGCCAGGGTCTTCGGCGAGCAGGCCGAGAGAAGTCGGCCGCCTTCCACGTCCCGGCGTTCGGGGAGGGGAGGAGCACGTGCGAGCAGTTGTGTGCGCAGCTGCGTATGAAGGCAGGCGGGCAGGCCAGCGGGCCGGCGGACCGGTCGGGGATAGCAGGTCTGCCCAGAGTCAAAGCAGCAAGTCCGGCGGCGGCGGCCAGGTCTACCCCAGGCTTGACCTTCCGGCACTAAGTGCGACCGCGGCGGCCAGGTCTACCCAGGGTCTAAGCAGCCGGTCCGGCGGCGGCGGCCAGGTCTACCCAGGGTCTGAACAGCCGGTCCGCCGGCGGCGGCCAGGTCTACCCAAGGTCTAAGCCGCCGGTCCGGCGGCGGCGGCCAGGTCTACCCAGGGACTGAGCAGCCGGTCCGCCGGCGGCGGCCAGGTCTACCCTGGGTCTCAGGAGCCGGTCCGGCGGCGGCGCCCAGGTCTACCCCAGGCTTTGACCAGCGGGTCTGCCGGCGGCGGCCAGGTCTACCCAGGGACTGAGCCGCCGGTCCGCCGGCGGCGGCCAGGTCTACCCAATGTCTAAGCAGCCGGTCCGGCGGCGGCGGCCAGGTCTACCCAGGGACTGAGCAGTCGGTCCGCCGGCGGCGGCCAGGTCTACCCAGGGTCTAAGCAGCCGGTCCGGCGGCGGCGGCCAGGTCTACCCCAGGCTTTGACCAGCGGGTCTGCCGGCGGCGGCCAGGTCTACCCAGGGTCTGAGCACCGCGTCCGGCTGAGGCGGCCTGGTCGACCCAGGCTCTCGGCACCGGGACCTAAGTGTAGCCAAAGGCGGAGATCACGTCTACCCAGCGGCTTTGGCGACCGGGGGCGGAGGCCGAAGGAGAAGAGGTCTTCCTGCTTTCCCCTCGACGGGCGACAGGGGGCGGACGAGCCCACCCGGCCCACGCAGCACCCGCCAGGACGGCAGGGGGCGCCGCGGGACGGGGCGGGACGGGACGGTGACGGTGACGGAGCGCCGTGCGCGCTCCTCTCTGTAGCCCCCTGAGCGCCGGCCGGCCCGGCCCCGCCCCGCCCCGCCCCGCGCACCCACCCACCCACCCACCCACCCACTGACAGAGGCCGCGGCGAGCCGGGCGGCGAGCGAGCAGCCGCTTTCAGGTCGGTCCCTTCACGGTCCGCAGAGGTCTTCGGCTCTCGGAGCGGGTCTGGCGGGCCGCGGGGCCTCGGCGCCAGGGCGCCCGGGGCCGGCACGAAGCTGCCGGCCGGCCCTCTGCCCGCGTTCACACAGAGAGAGTCAGACACAGTGACGCACACCCCCGCTCCACACACGGACGTCTCTCAGAGCGCCACGCACACCCGAGCACAGCCACACACGTGCGCATGCACACACATAACACGCGTGCTCCCGCCTGCCCGCTCACCCCGTCCCCTGCCCCTGCCCTCTAGTCTGTCGCGGCTGCCGCGCGAGGCTAGGGGGCGCCCCGTCCGCTAGCGGCAGCCTCCCCGGCACCGCCTCCGAGCTGCTTCTGCCCCTGCACGGGCTCTCAGCGGCGGCAGCCTGCCCGGCGGGGGCGGCCAGCTCTACCGTGGGAAGTCTCTGCAGGCGGCCCGGCGGCGGCGGCGGCCAGTTCTACCCAGGGAAGCCTTTGCAGGCGGCCCGGCGGCGGCGGCCAGGTCTTCCCAAGGCAGTCTTTGCAGCTCTTCCGGCGGCGGCGGCCGGGTGTACCCAGGGAAGTCTTTGCAGCCGACGGCCGGGTCTACCCAGGGAAGTGTCTGCAGATTGCCTGGCAGCGGCGGCCAGGTCTACCCAGGGTCTAAGCAAGTCCGGCCCGGTCTTCCCCAGCCTTGAGCTGCCGGCACTAAGTGCGACCGTGGTGGCCAGGTCTACCCAGGATCTAACCAGCGGGTCCGGCGGCGGCGGCCAGGTCTACCCAGGGAAGTGTCTGCAGCGGCGGCCAGGTCTACCCAGGGAAGTCAATGCAGGTGGCCCGGCGGCGGCGGCCAGGTCTACCCAGGGAAGTCTTTGCAGGCGGCCCGGCGGCGGCGGCCAGGTCTACCCAGGGAAGTCTTTGCAGACGGCCCG
>JAJNNQ010000297.1:0-54545 GCA_027886175.1 Phylloscopus collybita
GTCCCCACTGTCCCCAGAGCTGAAGAAGTCCCTGTACGCCATCTTCTCGCAGTTTGGGCAGATCCTGGACATCCTGATGTCCCCAGGGTCCCTGTGGTGTCCCCAAGGTGACCATGGTGTCCCCAAGGTCCCTGTAGTGTCCCCAAGGTGACCATGGTGTCCCCACTGTCCCCAGAGCTGAAGAAGTCCGTGTACGCCATCTTCTCGCAGTTTGGGTAGATCCTGGACATCCTGGTGTCCCCAAGGTCCCCTGTAGTGTCCCCAAGGTGTCCATGGTGTCCCCAAGGTGTCCCCAATGTCACTGTGGTGTCCCCACTGTCCCCAGAGCTGAAGAAGTCCCTGTACGCCATCTTCTCGCAGTTTGGGCAGATCCTGGACATCCTGGTGTCCCTGTCCCCAGGGTCCCTGTGGTGTCCCCCAAGATGTCCCCAATGTCACCGTGGTGTCCCCCACTGTCCCCAGAGCTGAAGAAGTCCCTGTACGCCATCTTCTCGCAGTTTTGGGGCAGATCCTGGACATCCTGGTGTCCCTGTCCCCCAGGGTCCCTGTGGTGTCCCCAAGATGTCCCCAATGTCACCATGGGTGTCCCCGTGTGTCCCCAGAGCTGAAGAAGTCCCTGTACGCCATCTTCTCGTGTACGCCATCTTCTCGCAGTTTGGGCAGATCCTGGACATCCTGGTGTCGCGCAGCCTGCGCATGCGCGGCCAGGCCTTCGTCATCTTCAAGGAGATGAGCAGCGCCACCAACGCCCTGCGCTCCATGCAGGGCTTCCCCTTCTACGACAAACCCATGTGAGACACGGATTTGGGGGGAAATCCTGGAATTTTGGGCAAAAATCCTGAGATTTGGGAAAAAAACCTGAATTTCTGGGGAAAAACCTGAATTTCTGGGGAAAACCACCCCAAATCCACCCCAAATCCTCGTGCCACAGCCTGAAATCAAACCAGGAATAACCCCAAAGCTTCCCCTTCTACGACAAACCCATGGTGAGACACGGATTTGGGGGGAAACCCCGGGGTTTGGGGCAAAAATCCTGAGATTTGGGGAAAAACCTGAATTTCTGGGGAAAAACCTGAATTTCTGGGGAAAACCACCCCAAATCCACCCCAAATCCTCGTGCCACAGCCTGAAATCAAACCAGGAATAACCCCAAAGCTTCCCCTTCTAGGACAATCCCATGGTGAGACACGGATTTGGGGGGAAACCCCGGGGTTTGGGGCAAAAATCCTGAGATTTGGGGAAAAAAAACTGAATTTCTGGGGAAAAAAAACCCCAAATTTCTGGGAAAGAACCCCAAATTATTGGGAAAAAGCACCCCAAATCCACCCCAAATCCTCGTGCCACAGCCTGAAATCAAACCAGGAATAACCCCAAAGCTTCCCCTTCTACGACAAACCCATGGTGAGACACGGATTTGGGGGGAAACCCCGGGGTTTTGGGAAAAACCCTGAGATTTGGGGAAAAAACCTCTAAAATCGGGTACGAGGTTACAGGGTTGGTTACAGGGTCGGTTATGGGATCAGTTATGGGGTCGGTTATGGGGTCAGTGACGGGATGGGCTATGGGATCTGTTATGGGACTGGTTAGAGGGTCGGTTATGGGATGGGTTATGGGATGGGTTATGGGGTCGGTTACAGGATCAGTCATGGGGCTGTTTATGGGGTCAGTTATGGGATGGGTTATGGGATCGGTTACAGGATCAGTCATGGGGCTGTTTATGGGATGGGTTATGGGATGGGTTATGGGGTCGGTTACAGGATCAGTCATGGGGCTGTTTATGGGATGGGTTATGGGGTCGGTTATGGGGTCGGTTACAGGATCAGTCACGGGGCTGTTTATGGGATCGGTTATGGGATGGGTTATGGGGTTGGTTACAGGATCAGTCATGGGGCTGTTTATGGGGTCAGTTATGGGATGGGTTATGGGATCGGTTACAGGATCAGTCATGGGGCTGTTTATGGGATGGGTTATGGGGTCGGTTATGGGGTCGGTTACAGGATCAGTCACGGGGCTGTTTATGGGATCGGTTATGGGATGGGTTATGGGGTTGGTTACAGGATCAGTCATGGGGCTGTTTATGGGATGGGTTATGGGTCGGTTACGGGATCGGTTACAGGATCAGTCATGGGGCTGTTTATGGGGTCGGTTATGGGGTCGGTTACGGGATCAGTTACAGGATCAGTCATGGGGCTGTTTATGGATGGGTTATGGGGTCGGTTATGGGGTCAGTTACAGGATCAGTCACGGGGCTGTTTATGGGATCGGTTACAGATCCGTTACAGGATCAGTCACGGGGCTGTTTATGGGATCGGTTATGGGATCGGTTACAGGATCAGTCACGGGGCTGTTTATGGGATGGGTTATGGATGAGTTATGGGATTGGTTACAGGATCAGTCATGGGGCTGTTTATGGGATGGGTTATGGGGTTGGTTATGGGATCAGTTACAGGATCAGTCACGGGGCTGTTTATGGGATCCCACAGCGCATCCAGTACGCCAAGACGGACTCTGACATCATCGCCAAGATGAAGGGAACGTTCGTGGAGGCGCGAGCGCGACCGGGGAGCGCGACCGGGACCGGAAACGGGACAAGCGCAAGGCCAAGGGCCCCGAGAGCCCCGCGGCCAAGAAGGGACAGACGGCCCCGGGGGCACAGGGGGCAGTGCCTGTGAGTCTGACGGGGTTATGGGATTGGTTATGGGATTGTTTATAGGGTTATGGGGTCAGTTATGGGGTTATGGGGTCAGTTATGGGATTAATGGGACAAGCGCAAGGCCAAGGGCCCCGAGAGCCCCGTGGCCAAGAAGGGACAGATGGCCCCGGGGCAGCAGGGGGCAGTGCCTGTGAGTGTAACGGGGTTATGGGATTTGGTATGGGATTGTTTATAGGGTTATGGGGCTATGGGATCGGTTATGGGGCTATGGGATCGGTTATGAGGTTAAGTATGGGATTATGGGGTCGGTTACGGGGTCAGTTATGGGCTTACGGGATCGGTTAGGGCTTACGGGATTGGTTATGGGGTCAGTTATGGGGCCGGGTATGGGGTTATGGGGTCAGGTATGGGGTTATGGGGCTGGCTCTGTGTGGGTTTGGGGGTCATTCCCTGCAGGTTTGGGGTCGTTCCCCACGGGTTTGGGTCACTTTGGGGTCTCTGTGTAACCCGGGCTGGTTTTGGGGTCTCTCTCTCCTCAGGGGATGCCGCCGCTGGCGCAGCCCGCCCCGGATGCTGCCCCACCTGGGGGGGCAACCGCCCTACATCCCCCCCCCCGGGCATGATCCCACCCCCGGGCATGGCCCCCAACCCCGGATGCCACCGGGCATGGCCCCACAGCCCGGCATGGCCCCGATGCCCACCCCACAGCCTGTGAGTGACCCTAAAACCAGTGATTGATGGGGTTATTGGGGTTAATGGGGTCACATCCACCATGGGCATGGCCCCAATGCCCACCCCACAGCCTGTGAGTGACCCTAAAAACAGTGATTGATGGGGTTATTGGGGTTAATGGGGTTAATGGGGTTAATGGGGTCACATCCACCCCGGGCATGGCCCCACAGCCCGGCATGGCCCCGATGCCCACCCCACAGCCTGTGGAGTGACCCTAAAAACAGTGATTGATGGGGGTTATTGGGGTTAATGGGGTCACATCCACCCTGGGCATGGCCCCACAGCCCGTGAGTGACCCTAAAACCTGAGTGATTGATGGGGTTATTGGGTTATTTGGGTTAATGGGGTCACATCCACCCTGGGCATGGCCCCACAGCCTGTGAGTGACCCTAAAACCTGAGTGATTGATGGGGTTATTGGGGTTATTGGGGTTAATGGGGTCACATCCACCCCGGGCATGGCCCCACAGCCCATGAGTGACCCTAAAACCTGAGTGATTGATGGGGTTATTGGGGTTAATGGGGTTAATGGGGTCACATCCACCCCGGGCATGATCCCACCCCCGGGCATGGCCCCCAACCCCGGGATGCCACCGGGCATGGCCCCACAGCCCGGCATGGCCCCGATGCCCACCCCACAGCCTGTGAGTGACCCTAAAACCTGAGTGATTGATGGGGTTATTTGGGTTAATGGGGTCACATCCACCCTGGGCATGGCCCCACAGCCTGTGAGTGACCCTAAAACCAGTGATTGATGGGGTTATTGGGGTTAATGGGGGTCACATCCACCCCGGGCATGGCCCCACAGCCTGTGAGTGACCCTAAAACCTGAGTGATTGATGGGGTTATTGGGGTTAATGGGGTCACATCCACCCCGGCCATGGCCCCACAGCCTGTGAGTGACCCTAAAAAACAGTGATTGATGGGGTTATTGGGGTTATTTGGGTTAATGGGGTCACATCCACCCCGGCCATGGCCCCACAGCCTGGCATGGCCCCGATGCCCACCCCCACAGCCTGTGAGTGACCCTAAAACCTGAGTGATTGATGGGGTTAATGGGGTTAATGGGGTCACATCCATCCCGGGCATGGCCCCACAGCTTGTGAGTGACCCTAAAACCTGAGTGATTGATGGGGTTAATGGGGTTAATGGGGTCACATCCACCTCAGGCATGGCCCCACAGCCCAGCATGGCCCCGATGCTCACCCCACAGCCTGTGAGTGACCCTAAAAACAGTGATTGATGGGGTTATTTGGGTTAATGGGGTTAATGGGGTCACATCCACCATGGGCATGGCCCCACAGCCCATGAGTGACGCTAAAAACAATGATTGATGGGGTTATTGGGGTTAATGGGGTCACATCCACCCCGGGCATGGCCCCACAGCCCGGCATGGCCTCGATGCCCACCCCACAGCCCGTGAGTGACCCTAAAACAGAGTTATAGGGTTTGATGGGGTCCATTTGGGGCCGGTTCAGGGCTGGCTTGAGGCCCAGTTGGGGCCCTTTGGGGCCAATTTTGCCGCCAAATTTTGGCCGGATTAGGGCCAATTCAGGGCCCATTTGGGGTCAGTTTGGGGCCAATTTGGGGCCCCACTGGGGCCGTTTTGGGGCTGGGTTTGGGGCCGGTTTGGGGCTGGGTTTGGGGCCGGTTTGGGGCTGATTTGGGTTTTTTTTTCCCCGCAGCTGTCGGAGAACCCCCCGAACCACATCCTGTTCCTGACCAACCTCCCCGAGGAGACCAACGAGCTGATGCTCTCCATGCTCTTCAACCAGTGAGAGACTGGGGTTTGGGGTTTGGAGATTTGGGGTTTGGGGGATTTGGGGTTTGGAGATTTGGGGTTTGGGATTGGGGATTGGGGGGTTTGGGATTTGGGATTCCTGAGGAGACCAACGAGCTGATGCTCTCCATGCTCTTCAACCAGTGAGAGACTGGGGTTTGGGGTTTGGAGATTTGGGGTTTGGGATTGGGGGATTTGGGGTTTGGAGATTTGGGGTTTGGGGTTTGGAGATTTGGGGGTTTGGGATTGGGGGATTTGGGGTTTGGAGATTTGGGGTTTGGGGGTTTGGGATTGGGGATTGGGGGGTTTGGGATCTGGGATTCCTGAGGAGACCAATGAGCTGATGCTCTCCATGCTCTTCAACCAGTGAGAGACTGGGGTTTGGGGGTTTGGAGATTTGGGGTTTGGGGGATTTGGGGTTTGGGGTTTGGAGATTTGGGGTTTGGGGTTTGGAGATTTGGGGTTTGGGGATTCGGGAATTAGAGGATTGGGGGTTGGGAATTGGGGATTTGGGATCGGGGATTTGGGGGAGCTTGGGGTGGATTCTTGGGGAAAATACCGGGATTTGGGGGGCAATTTCTGGGTTTTGGAGGGAACATTTCTGCATCTTTCAGGGGATCCCTCCTGGGTGTTTTGGGGGAGCATTTCTGGTTTTTTTGAGGAACACTCCTGGATTTTTTTGGGGAACATTTTTGGATGTTTCTGGGGATCCCTCCCGGGAGTTTTTGGGGAACATTTCTGGATGTTCCTGGGGATTCCTCCCGGGAGTTTTTGGGGAATATTTCCGGATGTTTCTGGGGATCCCTCCCGGTAGTTTTTGGGGAACATTTCTGGATGTTCCTGGGGATCCCTCCCGGGAGTTTTTTGGGGAACATTTCTGGATATTTCTGGAGAACATTTCTGGATGTTTTTGGGGAACATTTCTGGACGTTTCTGGGGATCCCTCCCGGATGTTTTTTGGGGAACATTTCCGGATGTTTCTGGGGATCCCTCCCGGGTGTTTTTGAGGAACTTTTCTGGATATTTCTGGAGAACATTTCTGGATGTTCCTGGGGATTCCTCCCAGGACTTTTTGGGGAACATTTCCAGATGTTCCTGGGGATCCCTCCCAGGTGTTTTTGGGGAACATTTCTGGATGTTTCTGGGGATCCCTCCTGGGAGTTTTTGGGGAACAGTCCCAGGTTTCTTGGTGAACATCTTTGGATATTTTTGGGGATCCCTCCCAGGTGTTTCTGAGGAACATTTCTGGATACTTTGGGGAACATTTCTGGATGTTTCTGGGGATCCCTCCGGGAGTTTCTGGGGAACATTTCTGGATATTTCTGGAGAATATTTCTGGATGTTTTTGGGGAACATTTCTGGATACTTTAGGGAGCATTTCTGGATGTTTCTAGGGAACACTCTTGGATTTTTTTGGGGAACATTTCTGGATGTTTCAGGGGATCCCTCCCAGGTGTTTTTGGGGAACAGTCCCAGGTTTCTTGGTGAAAATTTTTGGATATTTTTGGGGATCCCTCCCAGGTGTTTCTGAGGAACATTTCTGGATACTGTGGGGAACATTTCTGGATGTTTCTGGGGATCCCTCCCGGAGTTTTTGGGGAACATTTCTGGATATTTCTGGAGAACATTTCTGGATGTTTTTGGGGAACATTTCCGGATGTTTCTGGGGATCCCTCCTGGGAGTTTTTGGGGAACATTTCTGGATATTTCTGGAGAACATTTCTGGATGTTTTTGGGGAACATTTCTGGATACTTTAGGGAGCATTTCTGGATGTTTCTAGGGAACACTCTTGGATTTTTTTGGGGAACATTTCTGGATGTTCCTGGGGATCCCTCCCGGGTGTTTTTAGGGAACATTTCCGGATGTTTCTGGGGATCCCTCCCAGGTGTTTTTGGGGAACACTCCAGGATTTTTTGGGGGAGCCCTCCCCGTGTCTGGAGCCCCCCCTGAGCCCCATTTCTCTGCCCCCCAGGTTCCCGGGGTTCAAGGAGGTTCGCCTGGTGCCCGGGCGCCACGACATCGCCTTCGTGGAGTTCGACACCGAGGTGCAGGCAGGGGCTGCCCGCGAGGCCCTGCAGGGCTTCAAAATCACCCAGAGCAACGCCATGAAGATCTCCTTCGCCAAAAAGTGACCCCCGGGGCAGGGTAACGCACCCCAGGGACAAAATAACCACCACAAATACAAAATAACCCACCCCAGAGACAAAATAACCCACCCAGGGACAAAATAACCCACCCCAGAGACAAAATAACCCACCCCGGGGCAGGATAACCCACCCCAGAGACAAAATAACCCACCCCGGGGCAGGATAACCCACCCCAGAGACAAAATAACCCACCCCAGAGACAAAATAACCACCACAAATACAAAATAACCCACCCCAGAGACAAAATAACCAACCCTGGGGCAGGGTAATGCACCCCAGAGACAAAATAACCACCACAAGTACAATAAATACCTGCCCCAGGGCAGAATAACCCACCCCAGAGACAAAATAACTATCCCAGAGACAAAATAATCCACTCCCGGACAGGGTAACCCATCCTAGAGACAAAAAAAACCACCACAAATACAAAATAACCACCCCAGAGATGAAATAATCCACCCCTGGGGCAGGGTAACACACCCCAGAGACAAAATAACCACCCCAGAGACAAAATAACCCACCCCAGGGCAGGGTAACCCACCCCAGGGACAAAATAACCACCCCAGAGACAAAATAATCCACCCCAGAGACAAAATAACCCACCCCAGAGACAAAATAACCACCACAAATACAATAAATACCCACCCCAGGGCAGGGTAACCCACCCCAGGGACAAAATAACCACCACAAACAGAAAATAATCCACCCCAGAGACGAAATAACCCACCCCAGGGCAGAATAACCCACCCCAGAGACAGAATAACCACCACAAATACAAAATAACACACCCCAGAGACAAAATAACCACCACAAATACAAAATAACTCATCTCCAGAGACAAAATAACCCATCTCCAGAGACAAAATAACCCACGCCAGGGCAGGGTAACGCACCCCAGAGACAAAATAATCCACCCCAGAGACAGAATAACCCACCCCAGGGCAGGATAACCCATGCCAGGGACAAAATAACCGCCACAAATACAAAATAATCCACCCCAGAGACAAAATAACCACCACAAATACAAAATAACCCATCTCCAGAGACAAAATAACCCACCCCAGGGCAGAATAACCCACGCCCGGGACAGAATAACCACCAGAAATACAATAAATACCCGCCCCAGGGCAGGGTAACGCACCCCAGAGACAAAATAACCACCACAAATACAAAATAATCCACCCCAGAGACAAAATAACCCACCCTGGGGCAGGGTAACGCACCCCAGGGACAGAATAATCACCCCAGGGACAAAATAACCCACCCCAGAGACAAAATAACCCACCCCAGAGACAAAATAACTCACCCCGGGGCAGGGTAACGCACCCCAGAGACAAAATAACCACCACAAATAGAAAATAACCCACCCCAGAGGACAAAGTAACCCACCCCAGGTCAGAATAACCCACCCCAGAGACAGAATAATCCACTCCTGGGCAGGGTAACCCATCCTAGAGACAAAAAACCCCACCCCAGAGACAAAACATCCCAGCCCCTCAGAGGTTTTTGTGGTTTCCCCGAGGGGTTTTTGGGGTTTTTCCCACCCCCAGCATTGCACCCAGGGTCTCTGCAGACATTGCACCTGGAGCTGCCCCAAATCAACCCCAAATGGATCCCAAACCAACCCCAAATCCCGTCTCCAACCCCCAGAGGTTTTTGGGGTTTTTCCCAGCATTGCACCCAGGGTCTCTGCAGACATTGCACCTGGAGCTGCCCCAAACCAACCCCAAACCAACCCCAAATAAATCCCAAATAAATCCCAAACCAACCCCAAATCAACCCCAAATAAATCCCAAATAAACCCCCAAATAGATCCCAAATCAACCTCACTGTGCCCCCCAGGGCTGGATTGGTTTTTGGGGGATTTGGGGTCAGGGGGGTTTTGACCACAAAGTTTGAGGATTTGAGGGGGTTTGATTCTAAAATCCGGGGGTTTGGGGCGTTTTTGACCCCAGAATTTGGGGTTTGGGGGTTAAACCCCAAACTTGGGGATTTGGGGGTGTTTGACGCCCCAGGGTTTGGGATTTTGGGGGGGTTTGACCCCAGAATTTGGGATTTGGGGTGTTTAACCCCAAAATTTGGGAATTAGGTGTGGGGGGGGGGGTGTTGGGGTTTGGGGATATTTGACCCCAGGATTTGGGATTTGCTGGAATTTGACCCCAAACTTTGGGATTGGGGCGATTGGACGCCCCAAATGTTTCAAATGCCAGGATTTGGGGGGTTTGACCCCCCCCCAGCATTTGGGATCAGGGGGTTTGACCCCAAAGTTTGGGGAGGAGGAGCCCCCAAAACCCGGGGGGCTCCGGGTCCCCAGAGCCCCCTGTCCCCCACCCCGGAACAGATCCTGGCCAATCAGGGAACGCGGCGCTGTGACGAAACAGTTGCCGGGCAGCAATTTAGCGCGCTGGCCCCGCCCAGCGATTTTCAGCCAATCGGCGTTGAGCGCGCCTCAGATTCAGCGGTTACCGGGCGGAGCCCAGCCCCTCTCGCAGCGCCAGCCAATCAGAGACGGCGCGGGGCAACTTCCAGCCAATCACAGCTCTTCCCGCTGATGCCTCATCAGTTGCCAGGCAGCCCTGCAGCCCCCGGGAGCGGAATTTGGGGAGGGGGCGATGACCCTGGGGCCGCACTGGTGGCACTGGTGACACTGGGAGCCCTCCCGGCCGCGTGCGAAGAGGGGCAGGGAGCCCCAAATTAAACGGAGTGGGGGGGGGTCGGGACCCCCAAAGGGAGCAGGAGGGGCTCGGAAGCCCCAAAACCAAACACGGGGGAGGGGATTGGGGAACGATGGGGGGGGGGGGGAAGGGGGGATGGGACCCCCCAACAGAGGGGGAGGGGGATTTGGGGGTGTTTGACCCCAAACTTTGGGATTTAGGGATGTTTGACACCTTAGGGTTTGGGATTTGGGGCGGGGGGGGGAGTTGATCCCAGGATTTTGGATGTGGGGTGGTTTAACCCCCAAAATTGGGATTTGGGGGTGTTTGACACCCCAGGGTTTGGAATTTGGGGCATTTTGATCCCAGAATTTGAGCGTGTGGGGGTTTAACCCCAAAACTTGGGAATTAGGTGGGGGGGTGAAAGTAAAAATAATCTCTGTGCCAGTAATTTATTGGTTAATTAACCTTGGAAAGACCTTGTAAAGCTCTGGGCTTGTGACCGCTGACCTCTATCTCTAAATCCACCCCAAACTACAAAATCCGTCCAACCCCCCTCCCCAAAAAATGTCTCGGACCCGGTGTCGGTCTCAGTCTTGGTGCTGGTGTCGGTTCTGGTGCTGGTCTCGGTCTCGGTCCTGGTCCCGGAGATTTTAGGCCCGTTTTGGGTGATTTTAGACCAAACCGGGCCCTTTTCGGGCCGCGCATCCCCTTGGCCCCGCCCCTTTCCCCTCACAGTTCCCGCCCTTTCCTTGGCCCCGCCCCTTTCCCCTCACAGTTCCCTCCCTTTCCTTGGCCCCGCCCCTTTCCCCTCACGATTCCCGCCCTTTCCTTGGCCCCGCCCCTTTCCCCTCACGGTTCCCTCCCTTTCCTTGGCCCCGCCCCTTTCCCCTCACGATTCCCGCCCTTTCCTTGGCCCCGCCCCTTTCCCCTCACGATTCCCGCCCTTTCCTTGGCCCCGCCCTCGCAGTTCGTGGTTGGGATCGGGAGAGGAGGAGGAGGAGGAAGAGGAGGGAAGAAGAGGAGGGAGGGAGGAAGAGGCGGAGCGGCTGCAGGGAGCCGGAGGAGACGACGAGCGGCGGGCCCGTGGCGCTCCAGCGCTCGCTGAGCTCGCAGCACCCCCGGGAACATCGCCCCCCCCATCCCGCAGGTGCCCGGGGAGGGGGAGCTCGCCCCAAATATCCCCGGGGGGGTCTCTGGGTTTGGGGTTTTTTTTGGGGGGGGATGTTTGGAGCTTGCAGGGCCCCAAAGCCGAGTCACAGATGCCCTTCGGGGAGACATCGGGGGCTCCCCGGGCGGTGTTTTTGGGGGCTCCCGGTGGCGGCAGAGTCCCTGCTGGGGCTGGAGGGGGTGGGATGGCCGGGAAAGGGGTTCGGGGGTGCCGGTGCCGGCAGTGGCTGCTCCCAGTGTGAGCCCAGTTACCCTCTGGGTGTGGTTCCAGTTTGCTCGGCACTCCCAGTGTGAGCCCAGTGACTCCCAGTATGAGCCCAGTCACTCCCAGTCACTCCCAGTGTGAGCCCAGTCACTCCCAGTGTGAGCCCAGTCACTCCCAGTATGAGCCCAGTCACTCCCAGTAAGGCCCAGTGACTCCCAGTGTGAGCCCAGTCACTCCCAGTGTGAGCCCGGTCACTCCCAGTCACCTCCAGTGTGAGCCCAGTCACTCCCAGTCACCCCCAGTGTGAGCCCAGTCATTCCCAGTGCAATCCCAGTCACTCCCAGTCACCCCCAGTGTGAGCCCAGTCACTCCCAGTAAAGCCCCAGTGTGAGTCCAGTCACCCCCAGTGTGAGCCCAGTCACTCCCAGTCACTCCCAGTAAAGCCCAGTCACTCCCAGTATCCCTAAGTGGGGAGAGAGAGGACGGCGGAGCTTTTCGGGTCCCTGGGACTCTCAGCAGCCTGGGGAGGGCAGGGGCCGAGCAGACGGGGGATCTCCTTCCCCTTCCCTCTGGCACGGAGGCAAATCCCATCCTCTCCTTGTCCTTCCTCCCCCAGACAAGGAGCTGAGCATGGAGAGCAGGGAGGACAAGTCCCTGCAGCAGAACCTCGTGGAAGAGGCCGTTTTGAGCAGCTCCAGGGCACAGGAATCCAACGGGGAGGAAAAGCCCCAGAGATCCCTCAGGAGAAGGAGCTGCCAAGGCAGATCACGGGGATGTGAGGAGGAAAGACCCACCCTGTGCCGGGACAGTGGCCAGAGATGGAGCCAGAGCTCAGAGCTGGTGGTCCCTGGGCACCTTCCTGATGGGGAGAAGCCCCACAAGTGCTTGGAGTGTGGGAAAGGCTACAGCAAGAGGTCCCACCTGATCGACCACCAGAGGATCCACACCGGGGAACGGCCCTACGAGTGTGGGGAATGTGGGAAGAAATTCAACTGGAGCGCCAACCTGATCCAGCACCAGGTGGTCCACACTGGGGAGAGGCCCTACGAGTGTGATAAGTGCAGGAAGAGGTTTCAGACCAGCTCCAATCTCCTGAAGCACCAGCAGACACACACAGAGGAGAGGCCCTTCCGCTGCCCCGACTGCGGGAAGAGCTTCAACCGCAACTGCAGCCTCACCAGGCACCGGCGCCTCCACACCGGGGAACGGCCCCACCAGTGTGGGGAGTGTGGGATGAACTTCAGCCGGAGCTCCCACCTGCTCCGGCACCAGAGCACCCACACCGGGGAACGGCCCCACCAGTGTGGGGAGTGTGGGAAGAGCTTCAGCCAGAGAACCAACCTGCTCCAGCACCAGAGCATCCACAGCGGGGAACGGCCCTACGGCTGTGGGGAATGTGGGAAGAGCTTCAGGCAGCGAGCCCGCCTGGCCGCCCACCAAAAGATCCACAGCGGGGAGAGGCCCTTCGAGTGCAGGCAGTGTGGGAAGGGCTTCCTGACCAGCTCCCGTCTCCTGGAACATCAGCAGACACACGCAGAGGAAAGGCCCTACGCGTGTCCCCAGTGCGGGAAGGGCTTTCCCACCGGCTCCACTCTGCTCCTGCACCAGCGGATTCACAGGGAGGAGAGGCCCTTCCGCTGCCAGGACTGCGGGAAGGGCTTCAAGAACAGCTCCCACCTCACCGTCCACCGGCGCATCCACACCGGGGAACGGCCCTA
The DNA here is from genome assembly GCA_027886175.1 of Phylloscopus collybita. Taxonomy (NCBI): domain Eukaryota; kingdom Metazoa; phylum Chordata; class Aves; order Passeriformes; family Phylloscopidae; genus Phylloscopus; species Phylloscopus collybita. Next base: position 13,060 of record JAJNNQ010000297.1, read on the forward strand.
TGAGTGTCCCCAGTGTGGGAAGGGCTTCTCACAGAGCTCTCACTTGACCCAACACCAACGGAGCCACCGGTGAGGGAAGCCCTGGGAGTGCAGGAAGAGCTCCGTGCGCTGCTCCAGCTCCATCCCCCACCGGAGAACCCACACTGGGCAGAGCCCTGGTGACCCCACATTCCCTGTGACCCACGTTGGGAAGACACCTGGCTGCTTATCCTTTTGGTTTTGGCCTTCATCTTTTCCTCTTTCATCTTCGTTTAAAAAGCGGCCGAAACAGGGCTGAAAAGAAATAAATGGATCAAAGATGTCTGAAGCGCCTCCGTTTCGCAGGTATTTGAGGGGGAATTTAGGATCTGGGGAGGGTTTGTGCGTTCTTGGGGCGTTTTGGGCAGTGTTCTCCATCTCTGTGCACTCCAAAAACCAAGAGGGATCGGTCTGGCGCCTCAAAACCGCTCCAATCCAACTTCTTCCTCATCATCCTCATCCTCCTCCTCCTCCCCAGCTCCGAACTGGGAGGGCGGGGTCAAGGAAAGGGCGGGAACCGTGAGGGGAAAGGGGCGGGGTCAGGGACTGGGCGGGAACCGTGAGGGGAAAGGGGCGGGGTCAAGGAAAGGGCAGGAACCGTGAGGGGAAAGGGGCGGGGTCAGGGGCAGGGCGGGAACCGTGAGGGGAAAGGGGGGGCGGGGTCAGGGACAGGGCGGGAACCGTGAGGGGAAAGGGGCGGGGTCAGAGACAGGGCGGGAACCGTGAGGGGAAAGGGGGGGCCAAGGGGACGCGCGGTCCTAAAAGGGCCCGGTTTGGCCTAAAATCCGCCCGAAATGCGCCGGGTTTGGCCTAAAATCGTCCAAATGGGCGTGAGATCTCCGGGACCGGCACCAAGACCGAGATCGGCATCAGAAACGGCACCAGCACCAAGATTGACGCCGACACCCGAACCGCGACCGGCACCGCTCGGGGATCGAGATCGGCACCGGGACCGGGACCGAGCTCAGGCCCTGCACCGCCCCGGGACCGCCGCGCTCGTTTCGGGGAGGTCTGGCGGGACCGGGCGGGATCTGCGCGGTTTTTACCGGGCCCTTCCCCGCTCCACAAGCAGCAGAAGGATCCTTGTTGATCATCAACGCCACCCAAAGGGTCCGGAACTCCCCCGGTCGCTCCTAAACCCCTCCAGTCAGTCCTAAACCTTTTCCAGTCACTCCTAAAGCCCCCAGGACGCCCCCAAATCCCCCAGGACGTCCCCAAACCCCCCCAGGATGTCCCCAAACCCCCTCAGGACGTCCCCAAACCCCCCCGGATGCCCCCAGGACGTCCCCAAACCCCCTCAGGACGCCCCCAAACCCCCCCAGGACGTCCCCAAACCCCCCCAGGACATCCCCAAACCCCCCCAGGACGTCCCCAAACCCCCCCAGGACACCCCCAAACCCCCTCAGGACGCCCCCAAACCCCCCCAGGACATCCCCAAACCCCCCCAGGACGCCCCCAAACCCCCCCAGGATGCCCCCAAACCCCCCCAGGATGCCCCCAAACCCCCTCAGGATGCCCCCAAACCCCCCCAGGACGCCCCCAAACCCCCCCAGGATGTCCCCAAACCCCCCCAGGACATCCCCAAACCCCCCCAGGACGCCCCCAAACCCCCCCAGGATGCCCCCAAACCCCCCCAGGACGCCCCCAAACCCCCCCAGGACGCCCCCAAACCCCCCCAGGATGTCCCCAAACCCCCTCAGGACGTCCCCAAACCCCCTCAGGACTTCTCCAACCCCCCCCCGGATGCCCCCAAACCCCCCCGGATGCCCCCAAACCCCCCCAGGACGACCCCAAACCCCCCCAGGATGCCCCCAAACCCCCCCAGGATGTCCCCAAACCCCCCCAGGACGCCCCCAAACCCCCCCAGGACATCCCCAAACCCCCCCAGGATGCCCCCAAACCCCCTCAGGACGTCCCCAAACCCCCTCAGGATGCCCCCAAACCCCCCCAGGACGTCCCCAAACCCCCTCAGGACATCCCCAAACCCCCTCAGGATGCCCCCAAACCCCCTCAGGACGTCCCCAAACCCCCTCAGGATGCCCCCAAACCCCCCCAGGACGCCCCCAAACCCCCCCAGGATGCCCCCAAACCCCCTCAGGACGCCCCCAAACCCCCCCAGGACGCCCCCAAACCCCCCGGATGCCCCCAAGCCCCCTGAGCCGGTGTCGGGGTGCAGCGGGTGCTTTATTACATTTGTACAACGGCGGCGCTGGGGCCCCCCCGGCTTCTCTATGGCTTGTGCTGGGGGAAAGGGGGGGGCCGGGACCCCAAAATTGGGGCTTAAGGCCCCAAAACCGAGGCTCGGGAGGGCCGGGACCCCGAACCCGGGGCTTGGGACCCCCAACCAGGGTTTGGGAGGAGGGTCGGGACCCCAAAATTCGGGTTTGGGGAGGCCGGACCCCAAACCCGGGGGCTCGGGACCCCAGACCCGGGGCTCAGGATGGGGTGGGACCCCAAAATTGGGGTTTCGGGGTGGCCAGGACCGCAAAGTCGGGGTTCTGGGGGGGGTCACTTCCGCCGGGGCCGGTCGGGGTCGCGCCGGGGGAGCCCCTCGTCGGTGGAGGAGGTGGTGAGGAGGCCCTGCTGCCAGCGGGCCAGCTCGGCGTGCTCCTGCGCGCTGGCCGCCAGCGCCTTCAGCCAGCCCTGCATCTCCTCCTGCGTGCCAAAAACGGGCTCAGACACCCCACAGGCTACAAGGGCCCCCCAAAACCACCGTGAGAGCCCCCAAAATCACCATCAGAGCCCTAAAATCACCGTGAGAGCCCCCAAAACCACCGTGAGAGCCCTAAAACCACCGTGAGAGCCCCCAAAACCACCGTGAGAGCCCCAAAACCACCATGACAGCCCCCAAAACCACCATGAGAACCTCCCAAACCACCATGACAGCCCCCAAAACCACCATGAGAACCTCCAAAATCCCCATCAGACCCCTAAAACCACCATGAGAACCCCCAAAATCACCATCAGACACCCAAAATCCAAAATAGACCCCCCAAAACTACCATCAGATCCCCCAAAATCACCATCAGACCCTCCAAAACCACCGTGAGAGCCCCCAAAACCACCGTGAGAGCCCCCAAAATCACCATCAGACTCCCCCAAAATCACCATCAGAGCCCCCAAAACCACCGTGAGAGCCCCCAAAATCACCATCAGATCCCCAAAATCACCATGAGAGCCCCCAAAACCACCATGAGAACCTCCAAAACCACCATGAGAACCTCCAAAATCACCATCAGAGCCCCCAAAACCACCATGAGACCCCCCAAAAATCACCATGAGAGCCCCCAAAACCACCATGAGAACCCCCAGAATCCCCACCAGACCCCTCAAATCACCACGAGAGCCCCCAAAATCCCCACCAGACCCCTAAAACCACCATGAGAACCCCCAAAACCACCATGAGAACCTCTAAAATCCCCACCAGACCCCCCAAAACCACCATGAGAGCCCCAAAATCACCATCAGATTCCCCAAAATCACCATCAGACCCCTAAAACCACCATGAGAGCCCCCAAAACCACCATGAGACCCCCCAAACCACCATGAGACCCCCCAAACCACCATGAGAACCTCCAAAATCCCCACCAGACCCCCAAAATAACCACCAGACCCCCCAAACTCCCCATGAGAGCCCCCCAAAACCACCATGAGACCCCCCAAAACCACCATGAGACCCCCCAAACCACCATGAGAACCTCCAAAATCACCATGAGAACCTCCAAAATCCCCACCAGACCCCCAAAATAACCACCAGACCCCCCAAAATCCCCATGAGAGCCCCCAAAACCACCATGAGACCCCCCAAAATCCCCACCAGACCCCCCAAAACCACCACGAGAACCTCCAAAATCCCCACCAGACCCCCAAAATAACCACCAGACCCCCCAAAATCCCCATGAGAGCCCCCAAAACCACCATGAGAGCCCCCAAAATCACCATCAGATTCCCCAAAATCACCATCAGACCCCTAAAACCACCATGAGAGCCCCCAAAATCACCATCAGATTCCCCAAAATCACCATCAGACCCCTAAAACCACCATGAGAGCCCCCAAAATCCCCACCAGACCCCCCAAAACCACCACGAGAACCTCCAAAATCCCCACCAGACCCCTCAAATCACCACAAGAGCCCCCAAAATCCCCACCAGACCCCTAAAATCACCATGAGAACCCCCAAAACCACCACGAGAACCTCTAAAATCCCCACCAGACCCCCAAAACCACCATCAGACCCCCCAAACCACCATGAGAACCCCCAAAACCACCGTGAGAACCTCTAAAATCCCCACCAGACCCCCCAAAATCACCATGAGAGCCCCCAAAATCTCCATCAGACCCCTAAAACCACCATGAGAGCCCCCAAAACCACCATGAGAACCTCCAAAATCACCATGAGAACCTCCAAAATCCCCACCAGACCACCCAAAACCACCATGAGAACCTCCAAAATCACCATGAGAACCTCCAAAATCCCCACCAGACCCCCAAAATAACCACCAGACCCCCCAAAATCCCCATGAGAGCCCCCAAAACCACCATGAGACCCCCAAAACCACCATGAGAGCCCCAAAGTCACCATGAGAACCCCAAAATCACCATGAGAACCCCAAAACCACCATCAGACCCCCCAAAACCCAAAGATCACCCTGAGAGCCCCCAAAATCACCACGAGACCCCTGCCCCCAAACCCTACAAAGACCCTCTAGAGTCGCACCTCGTCCTTGGCCTGCAGCAGGAACTCGCTCCCCGTCGCCGGTCCTACCAGACAGGGACATTGTCACCGTGTCCACCAGGACTTTGGGGCACCAGAGCCACCAAAGTCAACAGGAGACCCCAAAAGTGGTGTCAGACCCCCCAAAATCGGCACCAGAACCCACCCAAGTCAACAGGAGACCCCCAGAAATGGCATCAGAGACCTCAAAAACTGGTGTCAGACCCCCCCGAAAGCGGCATCAGAGCCACCAAAATCAACGCGAATCCCCCCAAAATTAACAGGGGACCCCAAAAATGACGTCAGAATTTTGTCTGAAGCCCCAAGAGTGGCTTCAGAACCCACCCAAATCAACGGGGGACCCCAAAAGTGACATCAGACACCCCAGAAGTGGCATCGGAGGCCCCCGGAAAGGAGGAACCCCAAACTCACTTGAGCTTGAAGACGTTCTTCTTCTTCTTGTAGTCGCTGGCCACCTCGCTGGTGGCGCGGTGCAGGCTCAGCAGGGGCTCCCCGCCGTGGGTGGCCCCGGCCGCGGGGCCTTTGGCGTCCTTGTAGAAGCCCAGGTCCCCCTTGGCCAGGACGCAGTAGAGGTTCACCCAGGACCTGCTCGCGGTGGGACGTGGTGGGGTGACCACCACGGTTTTGGGGAATTCCGAGTTTTTGGTGGATCCTCCCCCACCGCCCCCCACCCAAATGTCGGTGGGTTCCTTTGGTTGATGAGCTTTCCTGTCTTCGGTGAACTCCTGAATTGTGGTCAGTCCCCTTCACTGATGGAGCCCCAAGTCTTGGTGGGCCCCCAAATGATGGTGGGCTCCCCTGTCCATTGATGGACCTCAAAGCCCTGGAGAAACCCCAACCCTTGGTGCACCCCATCACCTCCAACTGGTGATGAACCCCCAAATTTTGGGGAATTCCAAGTCTTGGTGAACCCCCAAATTCTGGTGGATCCCCTCCATTGATGGACCCCAGTCCTTGGTGAAACCCCAACCCTTGGTGAACCCCCAAACCTTGGTGAACCCCGAACTCTTGGTGAACCATCAACACTTGGTGAACCCCCAACCCTTGGAGAAGCCCCAAATTCTGGTGGACCATTGGTGAACCCCAACCCCTGGAGAACCCTCAAACTCGTGGAGAACCCCCAAATTCTGGTGGACCACTGATGAACCCCCAACCCTTGGAGAACCTCCAACACGTGGAGAACCCCCGAATTCTGGTGGACCATTAAAGAACCCCAATCCTTGGTGAACCCCCAACCCTTGGTGAACCCAAACCCTGGAGAACCCCAAATTCTGGTGGACCATTGGTGAACCCCCAACCCTTGGAGAACCTCCAACACTTGGAGAACCCTCAAACTCTTGGAGAACCCTGAATTCTGGTGGACCATTGATGAACCCCAACCCTTGGTGAACCCCCAAAACTTGGAGAACCCTCAAACTCTTGGAGAAGCCCCAAATACTGGTGGACCATTGGTGAACTCCAACCTTTGGTGAGCCCCCAACACTTGGAGAACCCCTGAATTCTGGTGGACCATCGGTGAACCCCAACCCCTGGAGAACCCTCAAAGTCGTGGAGAACCCTGAATTCTGGTGGATCATTGATGAACCCCAACCCTTCGTGAACCCCCAACCCTTGGAAAACCCTCAAACTCTTGGAGAAGCCCCAAATTCTGGTGGACCATTGATGAACCCCCAACCTTTGGAGAACCTCCAACACTTGGAAAACCCCTGAATTCTGGTGGACCATTGATGAACCCCAATCCTTGGTGAACCCCCAATCCTTGGTGAACCCCAACCCTGGAGAACCCCAAATTCTGGTGGACCATTGGTGAACCCCCAACCCTTGGAGAACCTCCAACATGTGGAGAACCCCCGAAATCTGGTGGACCATTGGTGAACCCCCAACCCCTGGAGAACCCCAACACATGGAGAACCCCCGAAGTCTGGTGGACCATTGATGAACCCCCAACCCTTGGAGAACCCCCAACACTTGGAGAACCCTCAAACTCTTGGTGACTCCCCAAATTCTGGTGGACCATTGATGAACCCCAACCCTTGGTGAACCCCCAAACCTTGGTGAACCCCAACCCTTGGAGAACCCTCAACTCTTGAAGAACCCCCAAATTCTGGTGGACCATTGGTGAACCCCAACCCCTGGAGAACCCTCAAACTCTTGGAGAACCCCCAAATTTTGGTGGACCATTGATGAAGCCCCAACCTTTGGAGAACCTCCAACACTTGGAGAACCCCAAAATCTGGTGGACCATTGATGAAGCCCCAACTCCTGGAGAACCCCCAACCCTTGGAGAACCCCAACACGTGGAGAACCCGTGAAGTCTGGTGGACCATTGGTGAACCCCAACCTTTGGTGAACCCCCAACCCTTGGAGAACCCCAACCCCTGGAGAACCCCCAAATTCTGGTGGACCATTGGTGAACCCCAACCCCTGGAGAACCCTCAAACTCGTGGAGAACCCTGAATTCTGGTGGATCATTGATGAACCCCAACCCTTCGTGAACCCCCAACCCTGGAGAACCCCCAAACCCTAGTGAACCCCCAACCCTTGGAGAGCCCTCAAACTCTTGGAGAACCCCCGAAGTCTGGTGGACCATTGATGAACCCCCAACTCCTGGAGAACCCCCAATCCTTGGTGAACCCCCAACCCCTGGAGAACCCCCAAATTCTGGTGGACCACTGATGAATCCCCAACCCTTGGAGAACCTCAAACTCTTGGAGAACCCCCGAAGTCTGGTGGACCATTGATGAACCCCCAACCCTTGGAGAACCTCCAACATGTGGAGAACCCCCGAAGTCTGGTGGGCCACTGATGAACCCCCAACTCCTGGAGAACCCCCAACTCCTGGAGAACCCCCAACACTTGGAGAACCCCCAAATTCTGGTGGACCATTGGTGAACCCCAACCTTTGGTGAACCCCCAAAACTTGGAGAACCCTCAAACTCTTGGAGAAGCCCCAAATACTGGTGGACCATTGGTGAACCCCAACCTTTGGTGAACCTCCAATCCTTGGAAAACCCCAACCCCTGGAGAACCCCCGAATTCTGGTGGACCATTGATGAACCCCCAACCCCTGGAGAACCCCCAACCCTTGGTGAACCCCCAACCCCTGGAGAACCCTCAAACTCTTGGAGAACCCCCAATTCTGGTGGACCACTGATGAACCCCCAACCCCTGGAGAACCCCCAACGCTTGGTGAACCCCCAACCCCTGGAGAACCCTCAAACTCTTGGAGAACCCTCAAACTCTTGGAGAACTCCCAATTCTGGTGGACCACTGATGAACCCCCAACCCCTGGAGAACCCCCGTGGCCGCCGCCCCCCCCGGACCTGTTGGAGGCCTTCTTGCCGGCGCCGTCCAGCTCGTGCTTGCGCAGCAGGAAGCCCTCGTGGGTGACGGTGTGGGCGGGCGGCGGCGGCGGCGGGGCCGCGCTGCCCTGCGCCGGCGCCGACCGCGAGCGCCGCGGCTCCCCCGGGCCCTGCCCCGAGTCCTTGGGGCGCGGCCGGCGCCGCGGCTTCGGCCGGTCCCGGGCACGGGGACGCTCCGGACGAGGGGTCCGCTCCGGCAGGGCCTCGGGGGCCGGCGGGGAGACGGGCGGGGGAGTCACGGTCACGGGGCTGGGGACGGCAGGGGACAGTGAGGGGACAGTGGTGAGGGGACAGTGGGGGACAGTGAGGGACAATGAGGGGACAATGAGGGGACAGTGAGGGGACAGTGGGGGACAGTGGGGGACAGTGGGGGACAGTGAGGGACAGTGGGGGACAGTGGGGGACAGTGGGGGACAGTGAGGGACAGTGGGGGACAGTGAGGGGACAGTGAGGGGACAGTGAGGGGACAGTGGGAGACAGTGGGGGACAGTGAGGGGACAGTGGGGGGACAGTGAGGGGACAGTGAGGGGACAGTGAGGGGACAGTGGGGGGACAGTGAGGGGACAGTGAGGGGACAGTGGGGGGACAGTGGGGGACAGTGAGGGGACAGTGAGGGACAGTGGGGGACAGTGGGGGGACAGTGAGGGACAGTGAGGGGACAGTGGAGGGACAGTGGGGGACAGTGGGGGACAGTGGGGGACAGTGAGGGGACAGTGGGGGACAGTGAGGGGACAGTGGAGGGACAGTGGGGGACAGTGAGGGGACAGTGGGGGACAGTGAGGGGACAGTGGAGGGACAGTGGGGGACAGTGAGGGGACAGTGGGGGACAGTGAGGGGACAGTGGGGGACAGTGAGGGGACAGTGGAGGGACAGTGAGGGGACAGTGAGGGACAGTGGAGGGACAGTGAGGGGACAGTGGGGGGACAGTGAGGGGACAGTGGGGGACAGTGAGGGGATAGTGGGGGGACAGTGGGGGGACAGTGAGGGGACAATGGGGGACAGTGGGGGACAGTGAGGGACAGTGGAGGGGACAGTGAGGGGACAGTGAGGGGACAGTGGAGGGACAGTGGAGGGACAGTGGGGGACAGTGAGGGACAGTGGAGGGGACAGTGAGGGGACAGTGGGGGGACAATGGGGGACAGTAGGGGACAGTGGGGGACAGTGGGGGACAGTGAGGGACAGTGAGGAACAGTGGGGGGACAGGAGGGGACAGTGAGGGGACAGTGGGGGACAGTGAGGGGACAGTGAGGGGACAGTGAGGGGACAGTGGTGGGGGCACAGTGGGGGATGTCCAGGGGGACGTGGAGGGGACAATGAGGGGATCTCCAGTAGAGGACATGGAGAGGACCTGAGGGGACATCCAGCGGGACATGGAGGGGACTCTCCAGGGGGGACATGGATGTGACACTGATGGGACATCCAGGAGGACATGGTGGGGACATCCAGTAGGACATGGAGAGGACATCCAGGGATCTCCAGGGGGACATGGAGGGGACAAGGAGAGGACATCGAGGAGGACGTGGAGGGGACAATCAGGATCTCCAGTGGGACATGGAGGGGACAATGAAGGATCTCCAGTAGGACATGGATGTGACACTGATGGGACATCCAGGAGGACATGGAGAGGACATCCAGGGATCTCCAGGGGGCCATGGAGGGCACACCAAGGAGCATCCAAAGGGCCACAAAGACGAATCCCAGGGGGACACCAAAGGGTGACCAAGGGACCACCACGGACTCACCGAAGCCGGCACGGGGCCGCCCGCCTCCTTCTCCTGCAGCTGCTCCACGATGTCGGCCAGGGTGGCTTTGCTGCTGGAGGACATCGGGGGACCACGCCGGGGTCACCTCAGCGCCGTCCCCTCCCCTCCCCGCCGTCCCCCTCCCCGCCGTCCCCCCGCTCACCCGCCGCCCTTCCCGTCGTGCCGCGGCGGCTCCGGCTCGCTGGACTCCTGCCGCTCCAGCCGGCGCTCCCGGCGCTCCCGGCGCCGCTCCGGCGGCCCCGGCCGGGCCTCGCCGGGCTCCTCGGCCTTGGGGGCCGCCGGGGGGCTCGGCGGTGACGGCGGCGGCCGCGGTGACGGCGGCCGGGGGTGGCTCGGCGGGTCCGGCCTCGGCGGCCGGCGCCTGGACGCGGTCAAGCTTGGGCTGGAGGCGCTCCGGCCGCAGCTCGTGCCGGACGTAGGCGACGCGCGGCTCCGGCCGGCGGGGGGTCGGCGCCTCCCGGGGGCTCCCCCAGAAACTTGCGGGTCAGGAGCGGCGTCGGGGGCTGCTTGTTCTGCTCGGCCTTGAGCTTCTCGATCTGCGGGGTGGGGTGGAGGTGGTGGGGATGATGGAGATGATGGAGATGGGGATGGAGATGGAGATGGAGATGGGATGGAGATGGACATGGACATGGACATGGACATGGACATGGACATGGGATGGAGATGGGATGGAGATGGGCATGATGGAGATGATGGAGATGGGGATGGAGATGGACATGGAGATGGACATGATGGAGATGATGGAGATGAGATGGGATGGAGATGAGATGGGATGGAGATGAGATGGAGATGGAGATGGAGATGGACATGATGGAGATGGGCATGATGGAGATGGGGGGTGATGGGATGGAGATGAGATGGAGATGATGGAGATGGACAGGATGGAGATGGAGATGATGGAGATGAGATGGGGATGATGGAAATGAGATGGAGGTGGAGATGGGATGGAGATGGACATGATGGAGATGGGAGTGATGGGATGGAGATGGAGATGGAGATGGAGATGATGGAGGTGAGATGGGAGTGGGAATGGGATGGAGATGGACATGATGGAGATGGGGGGTGATGGGATGGAGATGAGATGGAGATGAGATGGGATGGAGATGGACATGATGGAGATGATGGGATGGAGATGGAGATGGAGATGATGGAGGTGAGATGGGAGTGGAGATGGGGATGGAGATGGACATGATGGAGATGGAGATGAGATGGGGATGATGGAAATGAGATGGAGGTGGAGATGGGATGGAGATGATGGAGGTGAGATGGGAGTGGAGATGGACATGATGGAGATGGGAGTGATGGAATGGAGATGAGATGGAGATGATGGAGGTGAGATGGGAGTGGAGATGGGATGGAGATGGAGATGATGGAGATGGAGATGATGGGATGGAGATGAGATGGAGATGATGGAGGTGAGATGGGAGTGGATATGGGATGGAGATGGACATGATGAAGATGATGGAGATGGAGATGATGGGATGGAGATGAGATGGAGATGATGGAGGTGAGATGGGGACAGGCATGAGTTGGGGATGGGACAGGGATGAAGATGGAGGTGAAGATGAAGAGGACAAAGCCAGCGATGGAAACAGCGACCAAGATGGGAACAGGATGAAGACCAAGGCCAGCTGAGGAGATGGTTCTGCTGAGCCCACCACGGCTGCCCCCACCCCGCGCAGGGCCCAGCCCTGGGGACACCCCTGACCCGGCGGTGACCCTACCGTGGTCAGGCGCCGCAAGGAGCTGAACCTCTCCTCCCCAGGCGGCCGCCGCCTTCCGGAAAGCCTCGTGCCGCCGGATCAGCTGCTCCACCTCGTCCACGCTGCTGCCCAGCTCCTGGCTCTTCAGCAGCGGCTCCTGGGCCGTCAGCCAGGCGTCGGCCACCACGGCCTCCTGGGCGAACTGGTGCACCTCGCGCACTGCCGGCACAGCCGGGGCCGCCCGTCACCGCCGCGGGCTCACCCCAGAGGCTGGGCTCACCCGTCATCTGGTGGCCCTCAGGATTTGGTGTCACCCATAGTCTGGTGTCGCCCGTAATTTGGTGGTGTTGCCCATAATTTGGTGTTCCTCATAACCTGGTGACCTCCATAACCTGGTGTCCCCCATAACCTGGAGACCCCTGTAACCTGGTGTCCCCCCATAACCTGGTGACCTTCATAACCTGGAGACCCCCATAACCTGGTGTCCCCCATAACCTGGTGTCGCCCATAACCTGGTGACCCCCATAACCTGGTGTGCCCCATAACCTGGTGTCCCCCGTAACCTGGAGACCCCCTGTAACCTGGTGTCCCCCCATAACCTGGTGTCCCCCCATAACCTGGTGACACCCATAACCTGGTGTCCCCCATAACCTGGTGTCCCCCATAACCTGGTGACACCCATAACCTGGTGTCCCCCATAACCTGGTGTCCTCCATAACCTGGTGACCTCCATAACCTGGTGTCCCCCATAACCTGGAGACCCCTGTAACCTGGTGTGCCCCATAACCTGGTGTCCCCCGTAACCTGGTGACCTTCATAACCTGGTGTCCTCCATAACCTGGTGTCCCCCATAACCTGGTGTCCTCCATAACCTGGTGTCGCCCATAACCTGATGACCCCCATAACCTGGTGTCCCCCGTAACCTGGTGTCCCCCGTAACCTGGAGACCCCCTGTAACCTGGAGACCCCCGTAACCTGGTGACTCCCATAAATTGACTTCCATGACCCAATGTCCACCCCAACACCCAACGTCCACCCCAACACCCAATGTCCACCCAACACCCAACGTCCACCCAACATCTGATGACCACCCCCAAGGCTTGGTGACCCCCCCGCCCCATACTCTGGTGTCCCCCATAAGCTGGTGACCCCCATAAACTGGTGACCTCCACAACCCAATGCCCACCCCAAGACCTGGTGTCCCTCCAAGACTCAACGTGCCCCCCCAAAAACCTTCTGATGTCCCCCCCAACACCCGATGTCCCCCTGGTGTCCCCCCGGGCTGGCACCCACTCTGCTGCAGCCACTCCCAGTGCTTGTCCCACTTCTCCGTCATCTCCTTCTTCTTCGCCAGGAGCTTCTCCATGTGGGATTTGATCTGTGGGAGGGTGGAGATGGGTCGGGACACCCCAGAAGTTCCACCACGCCCCCTCCCCCCCAGGGCCCACCCTCCCCGGGCACCTCGTCGGCCGCCGGGCTCTTGCTGAGGATGAGGGTCTTGCCCAGCTCCAGGGCAGGTGGCCACGTTCTTGGCCCGGGCCTCCATCTCGGTCTTGAGGCTTTGGTGGTCGTTCATCAGCAGCTCCACCGAGGACACGTCCCTGGGGCAGAGGAGGGACAAGGGTGGTCCCAAAGCCCAGCATGGGGTGGGGATGGAGGGGGGTCCTTGGTGGCTGGGAGGGGATATTTGCACGGGGAAGGTGTGGGGTCCTCCTGGTGGACTTGGTCCTTGGGTCCGTGGTGGGACAGGACATGGATCCTCAGATGGACCAGGACATGGAAGCTTGGGATGGACCAGGACGTGGTCCTTGGGTCCATGGTGGGACAGGACGCAGATCTTCAGATGGACCAGGACATGGGACCTTGGGTTCATGGTGGGACAGGACATGAATCTTCAGATGGATCAGGACATGGAAGCTTGGGATGGAGCAGGACGTGGTCCTTGGGTCCATGTGGGACAGGACATGAATCTTCAGATGGACCAAGATATGAGACCTTGGGTTCATGGTGGGACAGGACCCACATCCTCAGATGGACCAGGACATGGGATGGTGGCACCACAAGAGGCCAGGACATGTCCTTGAGTCCATGATGGGACAAGATATGGATCCTCTGATGGACCAGGACACAGGACCTTGGCTGGACCAGGATGTGGTCCTTGGGTCCATGTGGGACAGGACATGGATCCTCAGATGGACCAGGACATGGAAGCTTGGGATGGACCAGGACATGGAAGCTTGGGATGGACCAGCACGTGGTCCTTGGCCACCTCCCCTACCTGGGCTTCTCCCCGGCGCCCATCTGGTGGAGCACGCCGTCCATCCAGGCCAGCAGGTCCCTGACGGTGCCCACGAAGCGGATCTTGTCGGCCACGCTGGCCACGTGCAGCCGGCACTCCTCGCAGGCCGCCAGCAGCTCCTTCCAGGCCCGCAGCACCTCCTGCTCCCGCCCGGCGATGGCCTCGGCGTTGTCCCCGGCGTAGAGCGTCCGCAGCTGCGCCGCGCCCTCCTGCAGCTGCCGCACCTGCGTCACCAGCACCTCCACGTCGTGCTCGAAGGCGCCCAGGGCCCTCTGCAGGGCGCCGGCCGAGGTCCTGCCCTCCCGCGCCGCCAGCTCGGGCAGGCGCTGCCGCTTCTCCTCGATCTGCCCCAGGACCTCCTTGCAGTCGTTGAAGAACTTGTGCAGCTCGTGGGAGGCCGCCAGCATCTGCGCCCGGGTCTCCATCAGCTCCAGCAGGTCGGCCCCAGGCCTCGTTGACGCCGTCCTTCCACTCGGCGATGGTGGCGGCGTCGGTGTGGCCGTAGTCGATCAGCTCGTCCACCATCTGGTTGACGGCGGCGATGCGCTCCTGGCCCACGCTGCCCGTCTCGCTGGCGAACTCCAGGAACTTCTCCTGCAGCAGCTGCGGTGGCCCCGGCGCAGGCGTGGGGCAGGGGTCAGGGGCGGGCAGCGCTCGGGACCCCCGGGGTGGGGCGGGGGTGATGGCAGGACCCCCGCCCAGGGGATGGAGGGGATGGCCAGCACCACCAGGAGGGTGCCAGCACCACCAGGATGGGACAGGGGTGGTGCCAGGACCCCCACCCTGTGGATGGAGGGGATGGCCAGCACCACCAGGAGGGTGCCAGGACCATCAGGAGGGTGCCAGGACCACCAGAATGGGGCAGGGATGGTGGCAGGACCCCTGCCCAGGGGATGGAGGGGATGGCCAGCACCACCAGGATGGTGCCAGGACCACCAGGAGGGTGCCAGCACCACCAGGAGGGTGCCAGGACCATCAGGAGGGTGCCAGGACCATCAAGAGGATGCCAGGACCACCAGGATGGGACAGGGGTGGTGCCAGGACCCCCACCCCGGGGATGGAGGGGATGGCCAGCACCACCAGGAGGGTGCCAGGACCACCAGGAGGGTGCCAGCACCACCAGGAGGGTGCCAGGACCATCAGGAGGGTGCCAGGACCACCAGGATGGTGACAGCACCACCAGAATGGGGCAGGGATGGTGTCAGGACCCCCGCCCAGGGGATGGAGGGGATGGCCAGCACCACCAGGAGGGTGCCAGCACCACCAGGATGGTGCCAGGACCACCAGAATGGGGCAGGGATGGTGCCAGGACCCCCACCCAGGGGACAGAGGTGACACCAAGAACCACCAGCATGGGACCGAGATGGTGCCCAGGACACCCAGCACGGCGCCTGGAAGATCTCCAGAACCCCCAGGAGGGTGCCAGCACCCCTGGCAGAGGTCAGCAGAGGTCCTCAGAGCCCTGACGACGGCACCAAGACCCCACCGCGAGTCAGAACCTCCACGGCAACCCCCACCAACTTCTCCATCCCCCTCAACCAGGGCACCAAACCCGCCCCAGGCCGCTGCCGCCCGTGCCCGCCCTCACCGTGACGTGCTCGAAGTCCTGCCCCAGCTCGGGCGAGCCGGCCACCACCTCCTTCTCGGCGATCCAGTGCTCCAGCTCGTCCACCTCGCGGTTGAGCTGGTAGAGCCAGTACTGCTGCTCCAGCTTGACCTTGCGCTCCTCCACCAGGTCCTTCAGAGACACGTACAGCCGGTCAACCTGCGACTGCCGCCTGCTGACCTGTTCGCTGGGCAAGGGACACAGCGCCCGTCAGCCCCGGCGGTGCCGCGGCGGCGCCCGGGGGGCCGGCGGCGAGCGGGGGGCGGGCGGACCTCTGGGGGTGGCCGAGCTCCAGGAGAGCGCGGCACTGGCGGGAGAGCTGGGCGATGGTCTCCTCGTAGTTCTCGACGGTTTGCTCGGTCAGGAGGTGCTTCTTGAGGAGCTGGAGGGTGCTCTGCTCGTCCTGGGGTGGGGTGGGGTGGGGTTGGGGGGGTCTTGAGGCTTGAGGCCACCGCTGAACCCAACCGACCCAACCCAACTCAACCGGTGCAGTCAACCAGCCCAGCTCAACCTGACCTAACTGACCAATCAACCCAGAAACCCAACCCAACCCAGCTCAACCTGACCTAACTGACCAATCAACCCAGAAACCCAACCCAACCCAACTCAACCTGACCTAACTGACCAATCAACCCAGAAACCCAACCCAACCAGCCCAACTCAACCTGACCTAACTGACCAATCAACCCAACCAGCCCAACCCAACCAGCCCAACCCAACCTGACCTAACTGACCAACCAACCCAACCCAACCAACCAACCCAACCCAACCTGACCTAACTGACCAATCAACCCAGAAACCCAACCCAACCAGGCCAACTCAACCTGACCTAACTGACCAACCAACCCAAGAAACCCAACCCAACCCAGCCCAGCTCAACCTGACCTAACTGACCAATCAACCCAGAAACCCAACCCAACCAGCCCAACTCAACCTGACCTAACTGACCAACCAACCCAGAAACCCAACCCAACCAACCCAACCCAACCCAACCTGACCTAACTGACCAATCAACCCAAAAAACCCAACCCAACCAGCCCAACCCAACCAGCCCAACCCAACCCAACCAGCCCAGCTCAACCTGACCTAACTGACCAATCAACCCAAAAAACCCAACCCAACCAGGCCAACCCAGCTCAACCAACCCAACTCAACCTGACCTAACTGACCAATCAACCCAAGAAACCCAGCCAGTGCAACCAACCCAACCACTCAACCCAACCTGGCCAAGCCAACCAACCCAACTCAACCAATGCAGTCAACCAACTCAACCAACCAACCCAACTCAACCCAACCCAATTGACCAATCAACCCAACAAACCCAACCACTGCAATCAACCCAACCGCTCAACCCAACCAGGCCAACCCAACTCAACCAGTGTGGTCACCCAACCAAACAACCCAATTCACCCAATTAAACTAATCAAACGACCAAACCCAACCAATCCAACCCAACTCAACCCAACCCAACTTAACCCAACTCAACCAAACCCAACCAAACCCAACCCAACTCAACCCAACCCAACCAATCCAACCCAACTCAACCCAACTAATCCAACCCAACCAACCCAACCCAACTTAACCCAACTCAACCAAACCCAACCCAACCCAATTCAACTCAACCCAACCCAACTCAACTCAACCCAACTAATCCAACCCAACTCAACCCAACTCAATTAAACCAAACCCAACCCAACCCAACTCAACCCAACTAATCCAACCCAACCAACCCAACCCAACCCAACTCAACCAAACCCAACCCAACCCAACTGAACCCAACCCAACTAACCCAACCCAACTCAACCAAACCCAACCCAACTCAACCAAACCCAACCCAACCCAACTCAACCCAACTAATCCAACCCAACCAACCCAACCCAACTCAACCAAACCCAACCCAACCCAACTGAACCCAACCCAACTAATCCAACCCAACTCAACCAAACCCAACCCAACTCAACCAAACCCAACCCAACTCAACTCAACCCAACCAACCCAACTCAACCCAACCCACCCAATTCACCCAAGCAACCCAACTCAACCCAACCCAACTCAACCCAACCCAATTCACCCAATCAAACCAACCCAATCACCAAACCCAACCGCCCCCCTCTCAGCCCCCTGACCTTCCCCTTCTCCTCGTTCATCAGGAGCAGCTCTTGCTCTCCCAGCCACGACTCCACCTCGGCCACGTCGAAGTAGTACTGCTCCAGCTGGTAGGTGGCATCCAGGGCCTGCTGCCGGCGCTCCGTCTGCTCCTGCAGCTCCGCCCACATGGTCCCCAGCCGCTCCAGGAGGCACCGCACGCCCTCGGCCTCGGGGCTCTTGATGGAGGCGACGGCGGCGGCGCGTTCCAGCACCTCGTCCACGCGCGGCCGGTGCACCTGGATCTCCCGGCGCAGGTTCTGCAGAGGTGGGGTGGGGTGGGGTGGGGTCAGCTGGGTGGAGGGCTCAGCTCGGGGCGTGCCCCGGCCCGAAGGGCGGCACGGGCGCTGACCTGGTTCTTCTTGATGAACTGTTGGACGGTCTGGAGGTTGGTGCCGTGGTCCTTCAGCATGGCCAAGGGCAGGCGGTCCTGGACCCACATCTGGGGATGGGGGTGGACGTCGGTGTCATCGCTGTCCCCCATCCCC
Source organism: Phylloscopus collybita (assembly GCA_027886175.1). Lineage (NCBI taxonomy): Eukaryota > Metazoa > Chordata > Aves > Passeriformes > Phylloscopidae > Phylloscopus > Phylloscopus collybita. Next base: position 31,180 of record JAJNNQ010000297.1, read on the forward strand.
GTTTCTGTGTTCACCTGCATCCCATCTCCACTTCATTCATCTCAAACTCCATCCCGTCTCCATCCCACCTCCTTCTCCATCTCCATCTCCACCCCATTCATCTCAAACTCCATCCCATCTCCATCCCACCTCCTTCTCCATCTCCATTCCACCTCCTTCTCCATCCCATCTCCACCTCCACCTTATTCATATCAAACTTCATCCCATTTCCATCCCATCTCCGTCATCTCCATCATCTCCATCTCCATCCTCATCTCCATCCCCATCCCATCTCCACCCCAGCCCCATCCCACCCCAAGCCCACCTCACCTCACCTCGGTACTCACCACCTCGTCCTCCAGCTCATGGCTGACCTGATGGACCTCCTTGGAGGCCAGCAGGATCCTCCGGCGCTCCTTGAGGGGCTCGATGAGGCGCACGATGCGCGTCCCCACTGCGCTCTGCCGCTCGCCCACCACGTCCCGCCCGGCCGCCTGCGCCGGCAGCGCCGCCGCCTGCGCCTGCAGCTCGCCCACCTCCTTGTACCACTCCTCCACCTGCGACTCCATCGTCTGGGGACATCCGGGGAGGGGACACGGGGTCGGGAAGGTGGCCATGATGGGACCTCCAGCACCCAATGTGGAGCCTGTCCCCCCAAAATTCGTGGCCCCATAATGTGGTGGCCCCATAATTTGGTGTCCACCATAACCTGGTGTCACTGCACCCATAATGTGGTGTCCCTCATAGTGTGGTGTCCACCACAATCTGGTGTCCACCATTACCTGGTGTCCCTCCATTACCTGATGTCCCTCCCAAGATGTGGTGTCCCCCTCATAACCTGGTGTCCCAACTCCACCCAACACCCCAAATTCATGTGTCCCCCTCATAACCTGGTGTCCCCCAAATCTTGGTGTCCCTCCATAACCTGGTGTCACCCCACTACCCAGTGCCCCTCCAAGACCCATTGTCCCCCCCCAAATCTGGTGACCCCCATCGTCTGTGGTGTTCCTCCACTGCTCAAAGTCCCTCCCAAGAGCTGGTGTCCCCTTCAAACTGGGTGTACCCTCACATCCTGGTGTTCACCCAACACCCAGTGTCCCCCCAACATCTGATGATCATCCAAACATCCAATGACCACCCAAGACCTGGTGTCCCCCCAACATCCGATGACCACCCAAGGCCTGGTGTCCCTCCAACACCCAATATCCCCCCAACATCTGATGACCATCCAAACATCCGATGACCACCCAAGACCTGGTGTCCTCCAAACCACCAACATGCTCCCCAACATGATGACCACCCAAGGCCTGGTGTCCCCCAACATCTGATGATCATCCAAACATCCAATGACCACCCAAGACCTGGTGTCCCCCCAACATCTGATGATCATCCAAACATCCAATGACCACCTAAGGCCTGGTGTCCCCCCAACATCTGATGACCATCCAAGGCCTGGTGTCCCTCCAACACCCAATATCCCCCCAACATCTGATGACCATCCAAACATCCGATGACCACCCAAGACCTGGTGTCCTCCAAACCACCAACATGCTCCCCAACATGATGACCATCCAAGGCCTGGTGTCCCCCCAATATCTGATGACCATCCAAACATCCGATGACCACCCAAGACCTGGTGTCCCCCCAACATCTGATGACCACCCAAGACCTGGTATCCCCCCAACATCTGATGACCATCCCAACATCCAATGACCACCCAAGACCTGGTGTCCCCCAATATCTGATGACCATCCAAACATCTGATGACCACCCAAGACCTGGTGTCCCCCCGACGTCCCCGATGTCCCCCCAGCCCCACCTGCAGCCTCTTGAGCTGGCGGCTGACGCTGCGGAGGTCGGCCCCGCTGCCCACGGTCTCCAGCTGCTCCTCCAGCCGGCCCAGCCTGGCCTCCATGTCGGCGTAGCTCCGCGCCAGGCGCTCGGCGGCCGCCGCCTCGGCCAGGCGCCGGCTGCGGGCCTGGCTGGTGGTCTCCAGCTCCAGCCAACATCTCCTCAGCTCCTCCAGCTGCCGCCGCACCGCCCCGCTCAGCTCCGGCTTGGCCTGCACCAGCTCCTCACCTTCCTGCGGGGTGGGGTTTGGGGGGATCAAGGTGGGACCCCAAAATTCGTCACAGGAGGTTGGGGTGGGGTTTGGGTCAAGGTGGGACCCCAAAATTCGTCACAGGAGGTTGGGGTGGGGTTTGGGTCAAGGTGGGACCCCAAAATTCGTCACAGGAGGTTGGGGTGGGGTTTGGGTCAAGGTGGGACCCCAAAATTCGTCACAGGAGGTTGGGGTGGGGTTTGGGTCAAGGTGGGACCCCAAAATTCGTCACGGGAGGTTGGGGTGAGGTTTGGGGGGATCAAGGTAAGACCCCAAAATTCGTCACAGGAGGTTGGGGTGGGGTTGGGGGTCAAGTGAGACCCCGAAATTCGTCACAGGAGGTTGGGGTGGGGTTTGGGGTCAAGGTGGGACGCCAAAATTCATCATGAGAAGTTGGGGTGGGGTTTGGGGTCAAGGGGGGGGTTGGAGGTCAAGGTGAGACCCCAGAATTCATCATGGGAGGTTGAGGTGGAGTTTGGGGCCAAGGGGGGGGTTGGGGGTCAAGGTGGGACCCCAAAATTTGTCAGTGGAGGTTGGGGTGGGGTTTGGGGTCAAGATGAGACCCCAAAATTCATCCCATGGGGTTGAGGTGGGGTTCGGGGGTCAAGGGGGATGGCTGGGGGTCAAGGTGGGACCCCAAAATTCATCACAGGAGGTTGAGGTGGGGTTTGGGGTCAAGGTGGGACCCCAAAATTCATCCTGATGGGTTGAGGTGGTGGGGAGATGTTGGAGAAGCTCCTCCCCTTCCTGTGGTGGAGTTTGGGGTCAAGGGGGGGGTTTGGGGTCAAGGTGGGACCCCAAAATTCATCCCGAGGGGGTTGGGGTGATGGGGGGGGGGGGGGGACAACGGGGGGGGGGGATGGGAGAGGGAATGTGGCGATAGAGCCGGGGGGGGGGAGGGGGAGAAGGTGGGGGGGGGGAGGGGACACGGGGACAATTTGGGGGGGAGGGGACACAGGGGGGGGGGAGGGGCGTTACGGGGACATCCCAGGGTGGGGGAGGGGACACGATGAGGGGGGGACACGGGGACAGTGCGGGGGAGGGGGGGGTGTGACGTCACGTGGGGGGGGAGGGGACACGGTGACAGTGTGTGTGGGGGGGTGTGACGTCACGTGTGTGGGGGGGTGACACCCCGAGGTGGGGGGAGGGGGCGGGGGGAGGTGGGGGAGGGGCGCGCGGGGGCCGAACGACGCAACCGAGGTGGGGGGGGAGGGGAATGAGAGGGGGGAGGGGAGGGGGGAGGGGGCTGCAGCAACGCGCGCGCGTGGGGGGGGTGGGGAGGGAGGGAGGGAGGGGGAGGCCGCCACCCCCCACCCCTCCCCCACCCCCTCCCCCTCCCCCTCCCCCCGAACCTTCTCGATCCTCTGGAGCCACTCGCGGTTCTGCGCCAGCTCGGCCAGGAAGGCCGGGTGCTGCAGCCAGGGCTTGGGGGGGGGGGTCCCGCGGGGGGGGGGTCCCGCGAGGGGTCCCCGGCCATCAGCGCCTTCTCGCGGATCCACCCATCCAGCTGCGGGGGGGGCGGCAGCTCAGAGCCCCCCCGCTCCAGGGTTTGGGTCGCCAACCCCCCCCCTCCTCTCCCCCCTCCCCAAAAAAAAAAAAAAAAAAATTCCCAAATTCCCACCCCCCCCGCGATAAAAAGAAAAAAAAAAAAAAAAGCGGGAGGAGGTTGCCCCCCCCCTTTCTTTCCCCCCCCCTCTTCCAAAAAAAAAAAAAATTCCGATTTTTTTGCCTTAAAAATCCTCCCCCCCCCCAAAAAAAAAAAAATAAAATAGAGGAGAGGGGGAGAAGAGCCGCCCTCCCCCCCCCCGCAAATTTTGGGGGTTTTGCCTCAAAAAATCCTTTCCCCCCCCCAAAAAAAAAAAAAAAATAGCGGAGAGGGGGAGAGGAGCCCCCCTTCCTTCGCTGTTTCCAAAAAAAACAAATCCAAAAAAATTCCGCTTTCCCCCCAAAAAAATAAAAAAAAAAAGCAGAGGGGAAACCCCCCCCAAAAAAAAATAAACAGCGGAGGGGGAAGGGCGAGAGGAGCCCCCTCCCCTTCTCCAAAAAAAACACAAACCCCAAAAAATCCTTGTCCTAAAAAAAAAACCAAAAAATCCCAAAAAAAAAGCGCGGAGGGAAACCCCCTCCCCCCCCTTCCCAAAAACAAACAAGCGGAGGGGCGAGGGCGGCGGGAGCCCCCTCCCCCTTTTCCTTCCCCTCCCCCCTCCCCAAAAAAGCGGCGGATTTGGGGTCGGGGGGGTCGGGGGGGGAGGGGGAGGCGAGGATGAGGATGGAGGAGGGGGAGGGGGATGAAGGTGACGGAGGAAGGTGAAGATGGAGGGGGGGGTGAGGAGGAGGAGGAGGATGGAGGAGGGGGATGAAGAGGAGGTTGGAGGAGGATGAGGATGGAGCCGGAGGGTGAGGAAGGCTCCGGAGGCTGCGGGAGGAGGCCGAGGAGGAGGAGGAGGAGGAGGAGGAGGAGGAGGATGAGGATGAGGCCGGCGCGGTGATGCAGCAGATCCCGGGCGGAGCGCGAGCGCCGGAGCGGCCCGAGGAGCCTCCGGCGGGATCCGGCCCAGAAAGCGCCGAGCGGGGCCCGGAACGGCCCCAAAACCCCGGAATTCACCCCAAAACCCCCGGAATTCACCCCAAAACCGCCACAAAACCCCCGGATTCACCCCAAAACCCCCCGAATTCACCCCAAAACCACCGCAAATCCCCCGGATTCCACCCCAAAACCGCCACAAAGCCCCCGGATTTCACCCCAAAACCACCGCAAATCCCCCGGATTCACCCCAAAATCCCCCGAATTCACCCCAAAACCACCACAAAGCCCCCGGATTTCACCCCAAAACCACCGCAAATCCCCCGGATTCACCCCAAAATCCCCCGAATTCACCCCAAAACCACCGCAAATCCCCCGGATTCACCCCAAAATCCCCCGAATTCACCCCAAAACCACCACAAAGCCCCCAAATTCACCCCAAAACCCCCGCAAAACCCCCGAATTCACTCCAAAACCCCCGGATTCACCCCAAACCCCCCGAACTCACCCCAAAACCACCGCAAAACCCCCGAATTCACCCCAAAACCACCACAAAACCCCCGAACTCACCCCAAAACCCCCGAATTCACCCCAAAACCCCCGGATTCCACCCCAAAACCCCCGAATTCACCACAAAACCCCCCAAATTCACCCCAAAACCCCCAAAATTCACCTGAAAACCCCCAAAATTCACCCCAAATCCCCCAAATTCACTCCCAACTCCACCTCAAAACCCCCCAAACTCACCCCAAAACCCCCGAATTCACCCCAAAACCCCCAACCCCCCCCCAAAATCCCAGGGACCCCCCCCCGAGGGGTGCAGGGACACCCTGGGGACACCCGGGGGGGTTTGGGGACCCCCCCAAATCTGACCCCAAACCCAGGGGGGGAGGAGCTTGGGGCTGCCCGATCTCCTGGGATGGAGCACAGGAGGTCCCACCCCGACCACCAGTGAAGCCCCCCCAGATGCTGAGGAGCCCCCGTGGGACTGCTGGGACCCCCTGAGGGTCTTGGGGACCCCCCAAATCTGACCCCAAACTCACCCCCCTGTGGGTTTGGGGTCAGATTTGTGGGGTCCAGATCCTGCCCGATCTCCTGGGATGGACCACGGGAGGTCCCACCCCGACCACCAGTGAAGCCCCCCCAGATGCTGAGGAGCCCCCGTGGGGCTGGTGGGACCCCCTGACCCCAACTCTGGGGGGAGATTTTTGGGGTCCCCCAGCCCAAAAGCCACCGGTGACCTGAGGTGGAGGCCACCAAGGAGCTGGAGGTGACAGATTTGGGGAGGGGTCTCAGATTTGGGGAGGGGTCCCATTTTGGGGGGGGGCTCATTTTGGGGAGGGGTCTCAGATTTGGGGGGGGTCCCATTTTGGGGGGGGGGTCCCATTTTAGGGGGGGTCCCATTTTGGGGAGGGGTCTCATTTTGGGGAGGGGTCTCAGATTTGGGGGAGGGGTCCCATTTTGGGGAGGGGTCTCAGATTTGGGGGAGGGGTTCCATTTTGGGGGGTGGTCCCATTTTGGGGAGGGGTTCCATTTTGGGGGGTGGTCCCATTTTGGGGAGGGGTCCCATTTTGGGGGGGTCCCATTTTGGGGAGGGGTCCCATTTTGGGGGGGGTCTCATTTTGGGGAAGGGTCTCAGATTTGGGGGAGGGGTCCCATTTTGGGGGGCAGTCCCATTTTGGGGAGGGGTCCCATTTTGGGGAGGGGTCTCGGCCCTGACCTCGCGGCAGTCCTGGAGGAACCTCTGGAGCTCCAGGTGGTCCTGGAGCCGCCGCGTCCACTCCTGGGCCAGCTGGTGGTTGCGTTGGCTCCTGCGGGGGGGCCCTAATTAACCCCTAATTAATGAACCCCTAATTAACCCTTCATTAACCCCTCATTAACCCTTCATCGACCCTTCATTGACCCCTCATTAACCCTTCATTAACCCTTCATCAACCCCTGAACCTCCCCTGAACGGGGAAACTGAGTCACGAGGTTCCATCTGGGGTCCACCAAATCTGTCCTGGTTCCTGGGGGATCCTGGGTGGAGCTTTGGGGTTCTGGGTGGGTTTTTTGGGGTCCTGGGTGGTGTTTTGGGGTTCTGGGTGGTTTTGTTGGGGTTCTGGGTGGAGTTTTGGGGTCCTCAGTGGTTTTGATGGGTTCTGGGTGGAGTTTTGGGGTCCTGGATGAAGCTTTGGGGTCCTGGGTGGTCTGGATGGGTTCTGGGTGACGTTTTGGGGTCCTGGGTGGTGTTTTGGGGTCCTGGATGGAGTTTTCAGGTCCTGAGTTGTTTTGATGGGTTCTGGGTGGAGTTTTGGGGTTCTGGGTGGGTTTTTTGGGGGGTCCTGGATGGGTTTTTTGGGGTCCTGGGTGGAGGTTTGGGGTCCTGGGTGGAGGTTTGGGGTCCTGGATGAAGTTTTCAGGTCCTGAGTTGTTTTGATGGGTTCTGGGTGGAGTTTTGGGGTTCTGGGTGGAGTTTTGGGGTCCTGGGTGATGTTGGTGGGTCTTGGGTGCTGCTGGCGAGTCCTAGGTGGTCAGAGAGTCCGGTATGGAAGTTCTGGGTGGAGTTTGGGGACCCTGGGTGGTGTTTTGTGGTCCTGGGTCAGGATGGGGGGTCCTGGGTGGAATTTTGGGGTCTCAGATGGTATTTTGGGGTTCTGGATGGAATTTTGGGGTCCTGGGTGGAATTTTGGGGTCCTGGGTAGAGTTTTGAGGTTCTGGGTGGAGTTTTGGGGCCCTGAGTGAAGTTTTGATGGGTTCTGGGTGGAGTTTTGGGGTCCTGGGTGGAGTTTTGGGGCTCTGGGTGGTTTTGATGGGTCCTGGGTGGAGTTTTGGGGCTCTGGGTGGTTTTGATGGGTTCTGGATGGAATTTTGGAGCCCTGTGTGGAGTTTTGATGGGTCCTGGGTGGACGTTTGGGGCTCTGGGTGGTTTTGATGGGTCCTGGGTGGAGTTTTGGGGCCCTGAGTGAAGTTTTGATGGGTCCTGGGTGGAGTTTTGGGGCTCTGGGTGGTTTTGATGGGTCCTGGGTGGAGTTTTGGGGCCCTGAGTGAAGTTTTGATGGGTCCTGGGTGGAGTTTTGAGGCTCTGGGTGGAGTTTTGATGGGTCCTGGGTGGAGTTTTGGGGCTCTGGGTGGTTTTGATGGGTCCTGGGTGGAGTTTTGGGGCCCTGAGTGAAGTTTTGATGGGTCCTGGGTGGAGTTTTGGGGCTCTGGGTGGTTTTGATGGGTCCTGGGTGGAGTTTTGGGGCTCTGGGAGCTGCTGGTGGCTCCCGGGTGCTGCTGGTGGGTCGGGGATCTCCTCGGTGGGCACCTACTTGGCCCGGAGCCCCTCCATGGCCTCGGCCACGCGGTCGCTGTGGAGGTTGCGCTGGCGCCGGAGGCTCTCGCCGGCCTGCAGGACCAGCTGGACCTTCTGCAGGTTCAGCTCCAGCGTGGTGGTGAAGTCCTTGTGCTTCTTCAGTGCCTTGGTCACCCCTTCCACCGTGTCCGGCAGCTCGGCGTGGGCCAGGGTGGTCTCCTGGCAGGGTTTGGTGGGGGTGGTGACCTCTGCCTTGTCCTTGGGGTGGTCACCGCCGTGCCACAGGAGCTCCACCAGGAGCTGCTCCCACCCAAATCCACCAACCAGGACCTTCCACCACCCAAATCCACCAACCAGGACCTTCCACCACCCAGATCCACCAGCCAGGACCTTCCACCACCCAAATCCACCAACCAGGACCTTCCACCACCCAAATCCACCAACCAGGACCTTCCACCACCCAGATCCACCAGCCAGGACCTTCCACCACCCAAATCCACCAACCAGGACCTTCCACCACCCAAATCCACCAACCAGGACCTTCCACCACCCAGATCCACCAACCAGCACCTTCCACCACCCAGATCCACCAGCCAGGACCTTCCACCACCCAAATCCACCAACCAGCACCTTCCACCACCCAAATCCACCAACCAGGACCTTCCACCACCCAGATCCACCAACCAGCACCTTCCATCACCCAAATCCACCAGCCAGGACCTTCCACCACCCAAATCCACCAGCCAGGACCTTCCACCACCCAGATCCACCAGCCAGGACCTTCCACCACCCAAATCCACCAGCCAGGACCTTCCACCACCCAAATCCACCAGCCAGGACCTTCCACCACCCAAATCCACCAGCCAGGACCTTCCACCACCCAAATCCATAACTCAAGACCTTCTACAAACCGTTCCCACCATCCAAAATCTTCCTCCACCCATCTCCATCACCCAGGACCTCCTCCCACCCATCATCCCCACCACCCCAGACCTTCACCCACCCATGATTCCCATCACCTCAGACCTTCTCCCACCCAAACCCATCAACCAGGACCTTCTCCCACCCATCACCTCCACCACCCCAGACCTTCTCCCACCCATCACCTCCACCAGCCCAGACCTTCTCCCACCCAAACCCACCACCCCAGACCTTCTCCCACCCATCGTTCCCACCACCCCAGACCTTCTCCCACCCATCATCCCACCACCCCAGACCTTCACCCACCCATTGTTCCCACCACCCCAGACCTTCTCCCACCCAAACCCACCACCCCAGACCTTCTCCCACCCATCATTCCACCAGCCCAGACCTTCTCCCACCCATCGTTCCCACCACCCCAGACCTTCTCCTGGCCCTTCCCACCACCTGCTCCCAGACCTGGTTGTAGAGGCTGTTCTGGCACTGCTGGACGTCGCGCAGGAAGAGGTGGAAGACGTGGGACTGCACCAGGACCTCCCTCCTCACCTCCCAGCTCTGCAGGAGCTTCCCCCAGCCCGCGTCCAGCTTCTGCAGCCACTGCTGGAGGGACAGCGAGGGCACCTCCATCTCCTCCAGGGCCAGCAGCTCGCTGGCCGCCTGGATCTTGGCGTAGTCCTCCTCGTAGCCGTTGATCTCCTCCTTGAGGGCCACGTGGACGTTCAGCAGCCTCTCGGCCTCGGCCAAGCTGTCGGGGACCTCCTCGGAGCCCACGGCCGCTTGGGTCTTCACCAACCACCCCAAGAAGTTGTCCAGGTCCTGGATGAACTGCTGGAGACGGCCGGCGACGGTCAAGGTGTCCTCGCAGCCCTGGAGGGCGCGCTTGAGGTTGTCCCACTCCTCGCTGATCTCCTCGAAGGGCAGCAGGATCTCCAGGGCGCGGCCGGGGTGGGCGGCGGCCAAGGCCTCGCCCTCCTGCTGGAGCTCCACCAGCCGCGGCTCCAGGACCACCAGGGCGGCCTCCATGGTGGACAGGCGGCGCTGCAGGGCCAGGACCCCGCCCAGGTCGCTGCCGCCGGACTGGGTGGCCTCGATGGCCTTCCTCTTCTCCCGCACCTGCGCCTTCATCTCGCTGCACTCCAGCAGGAAGTTCTGGATCTTCAGCACCGAGCTGAGCTGGCTCTTCTTGTTCTCCACCAGCTCCACCACCCGGTTCCAGCTGGGGGTGGGGGACAGGAGCGGGGTGAGACCCCCTGAGCTGGGACGGGGCCCACCAGGAACCCTTGGGATGGGCTGGGAATGGTGGCCTGGAGACCTGGACCCCATGGGGACGTCCCACCAGTGGAGAACCACAGGCTGGGGGGTCTCCAGGCAGCCCCACCACACCAAGTTCCCCCCAAGGAACCCCAAGCTCCCCCCAAGTTCCGCCCACCAAGGAGACCTCAAGAAGGTTGGGGCTCATTTCAGGACCCCCAGGATGGGCTTGGACCATCGTTCCGGAGGGGTGGAACCCATGGGGACGTCCCACCACTGGAGAACCACTGGTTGGGGGTCTCCAGGCAGCCCCACAGCTGGTTGTCCTCACCAAGGAGACCCCAAGAAGGTCAAGGTCCACCTTGGAACCCCCAGGGTGAGTTTGGACCATTCCATTGGAGACCTGGACCCCACAGGGACATCCCACCGCTGGAGAACCACAGGTGGAGAGCTTCCCGGCAACCCCACCAAGGAGACCCCAAGAAGGTCAAGGTCCACCTTGGGTCCCCCCGCCACGCCCGTACCGGCTGTTGAGGTGGTCCTGGCAGGACCGGACCTCATCTGAGCTGGGGTGACCACCGTCCACCAGCTGCTGCACCACCTGGTTGACGTCCAGGATGCGCCCCATGACGCTGTTCATCTCCTGGTCCAGGCTCTCGAACCTGGAGAGCAGATGGGACACGGGCAGCTCCACCACGGCTCGGGGGACCTCGGCGCCCGGGCCCCGCCCCCACCTCCACCCCACCCCACCCCACCTGTGCTGGACCACCTCGACCTCATCCAGCTCCTCGGGCACCTCCATCTTCTCCAGCCACTGCTCCTTCTCGTCCACCCAGACCTCGCAGGCGTGGACCTCGCTGAACATGCGGTAGACGGCCAGCGCGTCCTGCAGCCACTGCGTCCTCAGCACGGCCACCTCGGCCACCTCGCCGTAGAGCTGCTCCACCTCCACCACGCGGATCTGGACGTCCACGCCCTGCCGGTGGTCGGGGGCCAGCAGGGCCAGCTGCTTGCGCAGGGCCAGGACGGCGGCGCGGTGCTTCTCCACCTCCTCCACCACGGCGCGGTGCTTGCGCAGCAGGGCCTGGCTGGAGTAGTCGTCGTGGCCGAAGTCGTCGCTGGAGACGATGCGGTAGGTGTCCTGCAGCCAGGCCACCAGGTCGTCCGTCTCGGCGCTGAACTGGAAGAAGTTCAGGGCGTCCTCCAAGCGCTGCTGGTGGAGCCCCGTCACCTCCTCCAGCTTCTTCCACCGCAGGCAGACTTCCCGCATCTTCTCCTGGATGCCCACGGAGCTGAAGGACTTCTTGGCCAGGATCTTCTCGCCTTTCTTCATGGTCTGGTGCAGCAGCGCCCGGCGGTTGCCCAGCTCGCCCAGCATGGTCTTGTGCTTGTTGGTCAAGGTCAGGACGCTGCTGAGGTCGCGGCCGCAGCTCTTGGCGGCCAGGATCTTCTCCTTCTCGCGGATCCAGGCCTCGGCCTCCTCCATCTCCTGGAAGAAGGTCCAGAGCTGGCGGGAATCCTCCAGCTCCTTCCTCCTCTTGGCCGCCAGCTCCTCCAGCTCCTCCAGGCACGTCTGGACGTGGTTGACGCGGTTGCAGATGATCTGGGGGTCGCAGGGTTGGTAGCCTGGGCCAGGAGAAGGGGCTCAGGTGTTGGGGTGTCCAGGACGTGGTGGGGTGTCCACGGGGGGCGTCCAGGGAAGGACCGGACGTGGCGCTCTGGGCTCCGGTCTTGGTTGGGCTCCAAGATCTCAGAGGGCTTTGTCCAACCTCATTGGTTCTGTGGCGATTCTTGGGGGTGGCCCACCAGGACCTTGGGCTGACCCTTCCATGGCCACCAGAACCTTGGTTGACCCTCCCATGACCACCAGAACCTTGGTTGACCCTTCCACGGCCACCAAAACCTTGGTTGACCCTTCCACGGCCACCAGAACCTTGGCTGACCTTTCCACGGTCAACCAAAACCTTGGTTCAACCTTTCCATGATCCACCAAGACCTTGAATGACCCTTCCATGGTCCATCCAGACCTTGGCTGACCCTTTCCAAGCCCAGCCCACCTGCCCCTCCCCTGGTCACCCACCCTGGTGGCCCCCGTTACCCTCCAGCTCCGAGAACTTGAGCGCGGCGGCGTTGAGGGCCTGGACGCGCTCGGTCTGGGCCGAGATGTCGGCCTCCAGCAGCCCGTGCTTCTGCAGGAGGTCCTCAACCTCCAGCAGATGCTTCCCCAAATCCTTGGAGACCAGAAGAACCTGGAGAAGAACCGGAACCGCGTCAGCCGGCACCGCCGGCGCCGCGCCGCGCCGCCGGATCTCCTCCGCCTCCGAACCTGCATCTCCTCCATCCAGTCGATCATGTAGACCATCTCCTGGAAGATCTTCTGGAGGGCCAGGTTCTGCTCGAGGCGGGCGCGGCGGGCGCGGACCAGCTCGGTCAGCAGCGCCCACTGGCGCAGGATGTTGTCCTTCTGCGCGCCGATGCGCCGCGTGTCATAGTAGCCCTCGGACTCCATCTCCAGGGCCAGCTCCACCACCACCTGGATGCGCTCCTGGTAGGAGGAGATGTCGGCCTCGATGGCCTCGTGCTTCTTCATGGCCGCCTCCACCGCCGGCAGGTCGTAGCCGAAGTTGTCCTGGAGGGGAAGGGAGATGGGGTGGGGTGGGGTGGGGTGGGGTCCTCAGTGGTCAAGGAGGAGGTCCAGGAGGTGGAACCAACCCTCCATGGTCAAGGAGGTCCCACCACCTCTCCATGGTCAAGCAGGAGACAATGAGATCCAACACCCTCTCCACGGTCAAGGAGGAGGTCAAAGATGTCCAACCACCCTCCCCTGGTCAAGGAGGTCCAACCACCACTCCTCTGGTCAAGGAGGTCCAACCACCCCTCCCCTGGTCCAGGAGGTCCCACCCCCTCTCCATGGTCAAGAACGAGGTCCAGGAGGTCCCACCCCATCTCCATGGTCAAGAACGAGGTCAAGGAGGTCCCACCACCTCTCCATGGTCAAGAAGGAGCTCAGTGAGGTCCAACCACCCCTCCCCTGGTCAAGGAGGACCCTACAATGAGTTCCCACCATCCCCAGTGAGGTCCCACCACCCAATGCTCTGCTCCTCACCCCCACCCCACCCAGGGGTTGTCCCACCCCAAGCTGAAGGTCCCCCACGACCCAGCCCAGCCCAGCCCACCTGTGAGACCAGGCGCTGGTTCTCGTTGAGCCACGTCTCCCTCATGACGGCCTTGTGGTCGAAGCGCTGGGCCAGCAGCTCCAGCTTCTCCTGCCGGATCAGCTCGTTCCTCAGAGCCACCTCCCGCTCGTGCTCCGCCTTCTCCAGGCAGGTCCAGGCCTGGTGGGTGGGGACACGGTCACGGGGGGTCTCCAACCCCAGCAGGGTGTCCCCCCCCAGGGTGGTGGGACTCCATCTCCACGTCCTCACCTTGTTGATGTCGGAGATGCTCTTGCCCTCACTGGGCACGTAGAGCTTGCGGTTGGTGGCCCGGAGCTTGCTCTGGATGGTGAAGAGCAGAACCTCGAGGTTCCCCTTCTCCTGGAACCTGGGGGGTGGCACCGGTGGGGAGGTCCCTGTCACCACCAGCACCAGCTGGGACGTCACCACCCTGCCCCAGGACCCACTGCCACCAGTTTGGGCTGAACTGGGACCTCTCCATCATCACCACCATGAGGTGGGACCTCTCCATCATCACCACCCTCCAGGTCCCACCATCACCACCAATTTGGGCTGAACTGGGACCTCCCCATCCCCACCATGATGTGGGACCTCATCACCACCATCATCACCCTCCAGGTCCCATTGCCACCAGCCTGGGCTGAACTGGGACCGCCCAACCACCACTGCCATGAGCTGGGACCTCCTCACCACCCCTCAGGTCCCATCCACCACCAGTTTGGGTTGAACTGGGACCTGCCCACCACCACCGTGACCACCATGACCACCACCACCACCATCATGACCACCACCACCACCATCATGACCACCACCACCACCATCATGAACACCACCATGACCACCATGACCACCACCACCATGACCACCACCATCATGACCATCATCACCACCACCACCATGACCGCCACCACCCACGTCCCACTGCCCCCAGTTTGGGCAGAACTGGGACCTGCCCACCACCACCACCAGGGTGAGGTCCCACGCCACCACCACCACCACCCCAGGCAGGAGGTCCTCACTTGACCGGTTTCTCCAGGGTGCAGAAGGCGGTGAAGGCCTGGAGCTGCTGCTGGACGCCGGTCAGGGAGTTGGCGAACTTCTGGTTGGTGATGATGGTGATGGTGTGGTGGATCCAGGCCAGCAGCTCGGCCGCCAGCGCCTCGTAGCGCGCCGTGATGGCCGCGATCTCCATCACCTGGTCCAGCACCTGGTGGGGTTTGGGGTGGGGCTGGAGGTCCTCCAGGAACCCCCTGAGAACCACCTGGGGCTGGAGGGGTCACCAGGGTCTGGCCAGGCCGGGGAGTTGGGCGGTTGTGGTCTGGTTGGTGGGTGGGGAGGAGTGGTGGGATGTCCTTGGAGGTGGGGATGGACAAGGGGTGGACAGTGGATGGACAAGGGATGGACCAAGGGATGGACAAGGGATGGACAAGGGGTGGACAAGGGATGGACAAGGGATGGACAAGGGATGGACAAGGGATGGACCAAGGGATGGACAAGGGATGGACAAGGGATGGACAAAGGGATGGACAAAGGGATGGACAGGAGATGGACAAAGGGATGGACAGGAGATGGACAAGGGGTGGACAAAGGGATGGACAAGGGGTGGACAAGAGATGGACAAAGGGATGGACAAGAGATGGACAAAGGGATGGACAAGGGATGGACAAAGGGATGGACAAAGGGATGGACAAGAGATGGACAAAGGGATGGACAAGGGATGGACAAGGGATGGACAAGGGATGGACAAGGGATGGACCAAGGGATGGACAAGGGATGGACAAGGGATGGACAAGGGATGGACAAAGGGATGGACAGGAGATGGACAAAGGGATGGACAGGAGATGGACAAGGGGTGGACAAAGGGATGGACAAGGGGTGGACAAAGGGAGGAGTGGTGGGATGTCCTTGGAGGTGGGGATGGACAAAGGGATGGACAAGGGATGGACAAGGGGTGGACAAAGGATGGACAAGGGATGGACAAGGGATGGACAAGGGGTGGACAAAGGGATGGACAAGGGGTGGACAAAGGGATGGACAAGGGATGGACAAAGGGATGGACAGGAGATGGACAAAGAGATGGACAGGAGATGGACAAGGGGTGGACAAAGGGATGGACAAGGGGTGGACAAAGGGATGGACAAGGGATGGACAAAGGGATGGACAAGGGATGGACAAGGGGTGGACAAAGGATGGACAAGGGGTGGACAAAGGGATGGACAAGGGGTGGACAAAGGGATGGACAAGGGATGGACAAAGGGATGGACAAGGGATGGACAAGGGATGGACAAGGGATGGACAAGGGGTGGACAAAGGGATGGACAAGGGGTGGACAAAGGGATGGACAAGGGATGGACCAAGGGATGGACAGGAGATGGACAAAGAGATGGACAGGAGATGGACAAGGGGTGGACAAAGGGATGGACAAGGGGTGGACAAAGGGATGGACAAGGGATGGACAAGGGATGGACAAGGGGTGGACAAGGGATGGCCAAAGGATGGGACATCCATGGCCAAAGGGGTGGCCCAAGGGGTGGACACCTCCCCATGGAGCCGGGGATGGAGACCCCAGGTCCAGCCCCACCTTCCCGATGCGCTTCCCCTCCACCGCCAGCGCCTTCATCTTGGAGAAGTAGTGGTAGAAGGAGACCACGTAGGTGATGATGGACTTCTCGTCGGGGTCCTCCATGTTGACATCTGGTGGGGCGGGTGGGGGGCAGAAGGTCAGGACCTTCCCCAAGGCCCCACCCCACCCCTGACCGCCAGGGATGGTCCCACCAAGGTGGGGCTGATCCCTCAGCCGGGACCCCTCCCCAAAAAACCCAAACAGCGCGGGGAGGTGGGACAGCGGGCGGTGGAGATGTGGACACATGGACAGATGGACACGTGGACAGATAGATGGATAGATGGACAGGTGGACAGATGGACACATGGACAGATAAATGGATAGATGGACATGTGGACACATACACACATGGACAGGTGGACACACGGACAGATGGACACACGGACAGATGGACACATGGACAGGTGGACACGTGGACAGATGGACACGTGGACAGGTGGACACACGGACAGGTGGACACGTGGACAGATGGACACATGGACAGGTGGACACGTGGACATGTGCACATGTGGACAGATGGACACGTGGACAGATGGAAATGTGGACAGTTGGACAGATGGACACGTGGACACATACACACATGGACACGTGGACAGATGGACAGATGGGCTCATGGACAGGTGGACACATGGACAGTGGACACGTGGACATGTGCACATGTGGACAGATGGACACGTGGACAGATGGAAATGTGGACAGTTGGATAGATGGACACGTGGACACATACACACATGGACACGTGGGCAGATGGAAATGTGGGCAGATGGACAGATGGGCACATGGACACGTGCACATGCGGACAGATGGATGCGTGGACAGACGGACGCGTGGACAGACGGACGGAGCCTGTCCGTACCCTCGGGGTCCAGCAGCTTGCTGAGCCCCAGGTGCTGCTCGGCCGTGTTGAAGGCCTGCTGGAGGTTGTAGGTGGCGTTGGACTTGGTCAGCTTGTGGAAGTCGATGAGGTCCGGCCTGGGGTGGGGTGGACACGGTCACCTCCACCCCCCCAAACCCTCCGAGGTGACCTCAACACCCAGGAGGTCCCCTCCGTGTCCACCCCACCCCCGGTGCTGACCGGTGCCTGTGGATGAGGGCGTTGAAGGCCAGGCCGTCCCTCCAGCTGGTGGTGAAGTTCTGGATGTTGACCTCAGGGTAGCTGTGGGGGACACCAGGGGTCACCAGGGGTCACCAGACCTCCTGGTGGGGTCCATGCCACCACCTCAGGTCCTCACCCCGCCGTCTTCATCTGGCACCAGAGCAGCAGCGCGTCCTTGGCCGAGCGCGTCTCCCGGTTGTCCTCGGTCTTGATCTTGATCACCTGGATCTGGTGGAGGAACGGTCAGGAGACACCCGGAGGTGGCAGCAGGAGGACGAGGTTGGGTGGGGGGGACACGGAGGGGGACCCTGGTGGCACCTGGAAGCGGAGGATGATGGTCCAGATGAGGCCGAGGGTCAGGCGGTGGTTGCCGTCCACGATGTCGTGGGAGCCGACGTTCTCCAGGTGGACGCGCTGCTCCTTGAGGAACTGCAGGGCCTTGTCCACGTTCTCCAGGGAGTGGATCCGCATCCGGCCCCGCGTGGGCTTGGGCTGCAGGGGGGACACGGGGACCTCCTGCTCGGAGAGGCTCCTGCCACCCCACCCCACCCCACCAGAGATGGTCCCGAAGCGGTGGTGGTGGGAGCTGGGGGAGGGCGGGGAGGTCCCAGCTCAGGGTGGTGGTGGTGACGGTGGGGAGGTCAAAGTTCAACCCAAACTGGGGGTGCCACTCACGGCGATGCTGCTGACGGTGGTGGTGATGGTGGTGGTGGTGATGATGGTGATGGTGATGATGGTGGTGATGATGGCGGTGGTGGGGATGGTGGCGATGATGGTGGTGATGATGGTGGTGGTGATGGTGGTGGTGGTGGTGATGGTGGTGATGGTGGTGGTGATGATGGTGGTGGTGGTGATGGTGGTGATGGTGGTGATGGTGATGGTGGTGATGGTGATGATGGTTTGGTGGTGGTGATGATGGTAGTGATGATGGTGGTGGTGATGGTGGGGATGATGCTCATGGAGGTGATGGTGGTGATGGTGGTGATGCTCACGGTGGTGATGATGGTGGTGATGGTGACAATGATGGTGGTTATGATGATGCTGGTGATGATGCTCGGTGGTGATGATGATGATGATGGCGATGACAATGGTGGTGGTGATGATGGTGGCGATAATGGTGGTGGTGGTGATGATGATGGTGGTGGTGATGATGATGATGGTGGCGATGCTCACGGTGGTGGATGATGGTGGTGGTGGGTGATGGTGGTGGTGGTGATGATGATGGTGTGGTGATGGTGGTGGTGGTGATGATGATGGTGTGGTGATGATGATGATGGCAATGGTGACGATGATGGTGGTGACAACGATGGTGGTGACGATGATGATGGTGATGACAATGGTGGTGGTGATGCTCACGGTGGTGGATGATGGTGGTGGTGGGGATGATGATGGTGGTGATAATGATGGTGGTGGTGATGCTCACGGTGGTGGATGATGGTGGTGGTGGGGATGATGATGGTGGTGATGATGATGGTGTGGTGATGGTGGTGGTGGTGATGATGCTCAGTGGTGATGATGATGGTGGTGATGGTGACAATGATGGTGGTGACAACGATGGTGGTGATGATGATGATGGCAATGACAATGGTGGTGATAATGATGGTGGTGGTGATGCTCACGGTGGTGGATGATGGTGGTGGTGGGGATGATGCTCAGTGGTGATGATGATGATGGCGATGACAATGGTGGTGATAATGATGGTGGTGGTGATGATGCTCAGTGGTGATAATGATGGTGTGGTGATGATGATGATGGTGGTGATGCTCACGGTGGTGGATGATGGTGGTGGTGGGGATGATGATGGTGTGGTGATGGTGGTGGTGATGATGCTCAGTGGTGATGATGATGGTGGTGATGGTGACGATGATGGTGGTGACAACGATGGTGGTGACGATGACGATGGCGATGACAATGGTGGTGGTGCTGATGATGGCGATGAGATGATGCTGCTCATGAAGACAACGACGCTGCTCATGGTGATGGTGACAACGCTGATGATGATGATGATGGTGGCGGCGATGACAATGACGGTGACGATGAAGACGCCACCCAGGGTCTCCTCACCAGGGTCTCCCCCGAGAGCACCTCCAGCAGCCGCGTCAGCACGAAGCCGTCGCGCAGGTCCGAGTACAGGTCCCCCGACGCGGCAGGCGGCGCGCGCCAGGTGGGCGTTCACCCACTTGGTGAAGGTCTTCTTCTGCACCGCGTCCCGCTCGTCTGGGGGGACCTCGAGGTGACCCCAAATCCACCCCAAATCCACCATAAACTCAACCTGAGACCTCAAAACCACCCTGAGACCCCCAAAACCACTTTGAGATCCCCATGGACCTTAGGGGCTT
Organism: Phylloscopus collybita; assembly: GCA_027886175.1. NCBI lineage: Eukaryota > Metazoa > Chordata > Aves > Passeriformes > Phylloscopidae > Phylloscopus > Phylloscopus collybita. The sequence continues at coordinate 50,467 of JAJNNQ010000297.1, forward strand.
CCAGGTGGGCGTTCACCCACTTGGTGAAGGTCTTCTCCTGCACCACGTCCCGCTCGTCTGGGGGGACCTCGGGGTGACCTCAGATCCACCCAAATCCACCCCAAAACCACCCCAAATCCACCATAAACTCAATCTGAGACCTCAAAACCACTTTGAGATCCCCATGGACCTCAGGGGCTTCCAGGTGGGCGTTCACCCACTTGGTGAAGGTCTTCTCCTGCACCGCGTCCCGCTCGTCTGGGGGGACCTCGGGGTGACCTCAGATCCACCCAAATCCACCACAAAACCACCCAAATCCACCCCAAAACCACTCTGGGACCTCCAGGACCACTCTTGGACCTCAGGGGCCTCCAGGTGGGTGTCCACTAACTTGGAGAACCAAGTGGTCACACCAAATCCACCATCAAGGTCACCCCAAATCCACCCCAAATTCAACCTGGGACCCCAAAACCACCCTGAGACCCCAAAACCACCCTGGGACCCCAAGGATCTCAGGGGCCTCCAGGTGGGTGTTCACCAACTTGGAGAACCAAGAGGTCACTCCAAACCCACCACCAAGGTCACCCCAAATCCACCCTAATCCACCCAAATCCACCCAAAATCCACCCAAAATTCCACCTGGGACCCCAAATTCCACCTGGGACCCCAAAGCCACCTCGAGACCTCCATGGAAACGAGGCACCCTTCCCCCACCGAAAGGTCCAGGGATGTTTTTGGGAGGGTCTGGGAGGGTTTTTGGGGGAAAATTTGGGAATTTTTTGGGGGGTGCCTGGGGAATTTTTGGAATATTTTTTTTGGGGGGTAATTCAGGGGTTTTGGGTTTTTTTGGAGGGGGGAGGGGGTGAGTCCAGCTGGGTTTTTGGGGTGTCTGGGGAGTTTTTGGGGTTTTTTGGGGGGGCTCTGAAAGGTTTTTTTGGGGAGTCGTGGGGGCCTGTGGGGTTGTTTTGGGGGGCATTGAGAGGTTTTGGGGTTTTTTCGGGGGTGTCTGGGGATTTTTTGGGTTTTTTTTTGGGGGGGGCGTTGAGAGATTTTGGTTTTTTTTTGGGGGGGTCTGGGGATTTTTTGGGTTTTTTTGGGGGGGGCGTTGAGAGATTTTGGGGTTTTTTGGGGGGGTCTGGGGATTTTTTGGGTTTTTTTGGGGGCGTTGAGAGATTTTGGGGGTTTTTTGGGGGGGGTCTGGGGATTTTTTGGTTTTTTTGGGGGGGCGTTGAGAGATTTTGGGTTTTTTTTGGGGGGGCATTGAGAGATTTTGGGGTTTTTTTGGGGGGCGTTGAGAGATTTTGGGGGTTTTTTTGGGGGGGGGTCTGGGGATTTTTTTGGGTTTTTTTTGGGGGGCATTGAGAGATTTTGGGGTTTTTTGGGGGGGTCTGGGGATTTTTTGGGTTTTTTTGGGGGGCGTTGAGAGGTTTTGGGGTTTTTTTGGGGGGGTCTGGGGATTTTTGGGGGTTTTTTTATGGGGGGCGTTGAGAGGTTTTGGGGGTTTATTTTTGGGGGGGTCTGGGGATTTTTTGGGGTTTTTTGGGGGGCATTGAGAGATTTTGGGGTTTTTTGGGGGCGGTCTGGGGATTTTTTGGGGTTTTTTTGGGGGGCATTGAGAGATTTTGGGGAAGGGTTTTGGGGTGAAAATCTGGGGATTTTTTGGGGGGGTGCCTGGGGAATTTTTGGAGGTTTTTTTGGGGGTAATCCAGGGGTTTTTAGGGATTTTTTGGAGGAATCTGGGGATTTGGGTTTTTTTTTTTTTTTGGGAGGGGGGAACTGAGAGATTTGGGTTTTTTTGGGAAGAGTTTTTGGGGCAAAAATTCGGGATTTTTTTGAGGGGTGATGGGGAATTTTTGGAGGGTTTTTTTGGGGGGGTAATCCAAGAATTTTTTGGGGGGGAGTCTGAGGATTTTTTTGGATTTTTTGGGAGGGCTGAGAGATTTTGGGGTTTATTTTTGGGAAGGATTTTGGGGCATAACTTTGGGAATTTTTGGGGAAATCCAGAGGTTTTGGGTTTTTTTTGGGGGGGCTAATCCAGGGATTTTTTTTGGGGTTTTTATTTTGGGAAAGGGTTTTGGGGCAAAAATTCAGGATTTTTTTGAGAGGGGATGGGGAATTTTTGGAGATTTTTTTTTGGGGGGTAATCCAAGAATTTTTTGGGGGGAGTCCAGGAGATTTTTGGGGGAGTCTGAGGATTTTTTGGGGTTTTTTTTGGGGGGGGTGCTGAGAGATTTGGGTTTAACTTCGAGAAAGGGTTTTGGGGCAAAAAGATTCCAGCTTTTTTCAGGGAGTGAGGAATTTTCTGAGGGTTTTTTTTTTTTGGGTCATCCCAGAATTTTGGGGGGGAAGATTTTGGGGTTTTTTTGGGGGGGAGGGGTGAGAGATTCAGGATTTATTTTTGGAAAAAGTTTTGGGGCAAAAAATTCGGGATTTTTTTTTCCAGGGGGGGGTGAAGGGGAATTTTTGGAGAATTTTTTTTTTTTTGGGAAATGCCAGAATTTTGGGAGGAAGATTTTGGGATTTTTTTTTTTGGGGAGAGGGGTGAGAGATTCAGGATTTATTTTTGGAAAAAGTTTTGGGGCAAAAAATTCGGGATTCTTTTTCCGGGGCGGGTGAAGGGGAATTTTTGGAGAATTTTTTTTTTTTTTGGGGAAATCCCAGAATTTTTGGGGGAGGATTTTTTGGGGTTTTTTTTTTTGGGGAGGGGTCTGCACCCACCGGCCAAGGCTTTGATCCGGGAGCACTCGAAGATCTTGGGGTCCCCCCAGGCCCGGGGGTCCGGGGGGTCCCAGGGGCCGTTGTTGTTGTTGGGGGGAGGGCGGGCTCCGCGTTGTCCAGCTCGGCCGCCATTGGTGGGGGGGGGGGGGTCCCCCAAATTTGGGGAGGGGTCCCACAGTGAGCTCAGGGGGTGGGGAGGGGCCTGGAAAGGATTTGGGGGGGGGGCAAAGAGCCCCGAAAGTTGGGTTGGGGTCCCCAGAAGGGGCTGAGAGGCCCCGAAATCCAGCGAGACCCCTGCCCAAAATCCCTCCTGAGACCCCAAAATCCATCCAGACCCCTCCCCAAAATCCCCCCAGAGACCCCAAAATCCCCTGAGACCCCAAAATCCAGCCAGACCCCTCCCCAAAATCTCCTGAGACCCAAAATCCAGCCAGACCCCTCCCCAAAATCCCCCCAGAGACCCCTCCCCAAAATCCATCCAGACCCCTCCCCCAAAATCCCCTGAGACCCCAAAATCCAGCGAGACCCCTCCCCAAAACCCCTGAGACCCCAAAATCCATTGAGACCCCTCCCCAAAATCCCCCCTGAGACCCCAAAATCCAGCCAGACCCCTCCCCAAAATCCCTCCTGAGACCCCAAAATCCAGCGAGACCCCTCCCCAAAATCCCTCCCGAGCCTCCCCCAAATCCCACCTGAGCCCCCCAAAATCCCTCCTGAGACCCCAAAATCCAGCCAGACCCCTCCCCAAAATCCCCTGAGACCCCAAAATCCATCCAGACCCCTCCCCAAAATCCCTCCTGAGACCCCAAAATCCCCTGAGACCCCAAATCCAGCCAGACCCCTCCCCAAATCCCTCCTGAGACCCCAAAATCCAGTGAGACCCCTCCCCAAAATCCCTCCTGAGCCCCCCCAAATCCCACCTGAGCCCCCCAAAATCCCTCCTGAGACCCCAAAATCCAGCGAGACCCTCCCCAAAATCCCTCCTGAGCCCCCCAAATCCCACCTGAGCCCCCCAAAATCCCTCCTGAGACCCCAAAATCCAGCCAGACCCCTCCCCAAAATCCTCCTGAGACCCCAAAATCCCCCCAGAGACCCCTCCCCAAGATCCCTCCTGAGCCCCCCCAAATCCCACCTGAGCCCCCCAAATCCCTCCTGAGACCCCAAAATCCATTCAGACCCCTCCCCAAAATCCCCCAGAGACCCCAAAATCCCCTGAGACCCCAAATCCCCTCTGAGCCCCCCAAATCCCTCCTTACGAACCCCATCCCCCCCCAGGAGCCACCCTCCGAGCCCCCCAAAAATCCTCTGAGAACCCCCCGGGACCCCCAAAACCCCCCCCAGGACCCTCCCCCCCAAAACCTCCCTAAAATCCCCCCAAAACC
>JAJNNQ010000298.1:0-95687 GCA_027886175.1 Phylloscopus collybita
CGCGCTCCCCCCGTGTCCCCTCTGTCCCCCTCCCCCGTGTCTTCAATGTCCCCGGTGTCCCCTCACCTGCAGGAACACGCGCGTCCCCAATGTCCCCAGTGTCCCCATGTCCCCCAGTGTCCCCATGTCCCCAATGTCATCAGTGTCCCCAATGTCCCCAATGTCCCCTGTGTCCCCTTCCTGTCTCCAATGTCTCCAATGTCCCCCCCGTGTCCCTTCACCTGCAGGAACACACGTGTCCCTATGCCCCCCCCCAATGTCCCCGTGTCCCCAGTGTCCCCCTGGTGTCCCCAATGCCCCCAATGTCCCCAAGGTCCCCAATGTCCCCCGTGTCCCTCCCGTGTCCCCAGTGTCCCCATTGTCCCCCGTGTCCCCCTGGTGTCCCCTCACCTGCAGGAACACGCGCGTCCCCAATGTTCCCATGTCCCCGTGTCCCCCCCAGTGTCCCCAATGTCCTCAATGTCCCCATGTCCACCCAATGTCCCCAATGTCCTCAATGACCCCAATGTCCCCAATGTCCCCAATGTCCTCAATGTCCCCGTGTCCTCAATGTCCCCGATGTCCCCAATGTCCCCGTGTCCTCAATGACCCCAATGTCCCCGGTGTCCCCTCACCTGCAGGAACACGCGCGTCCCCAATGTTCCCATGTCCCCGTGTCCCCCACTGTCCCCCATGTCCCTGTGTCCCCGCGGTGTCCCCAATGTCCCCACTGTCCCCACTGTCCCCACTGTCCCCGTGTCCCCGCGGTGTCCCCTCACCTGCAGGAACACGCGCGTCCCCGCGGGCACGGCGCGCGGTCCCGGCGCCGGCCGGAACTCGGGGAGGGGGCGACGTCCAGGCGGAGCCGGGGGGGGCGGGGGGGGCAGCGGGGCTGCGGCGACAGCGCGGGGACATCACCGGGCCCGGGGTGACCGTGCCGGCGGTGGCACCGGTGACAGCCCGGGGGACATCCCGGGGACATCCCGGGGACAGCCCGGTGACATCCTGGGGACATCCCGGGGACATCCCGGGGACATTCCGGTGACAGCCCGGGGACATTCCGGTGACATCCCGGGACAGCCCGGGGACAGCCCGGGGACATCCCGGTGCCATCAATGCCACCGGTGACCTCCCAGTGCCATCCCAGTGCCACCAGTGACATCCCAGTGACATCCTGGTGACACCCCAGTGCCCCCTCCCAGTGCTCCCAGTTCTCCCCAGTGCCACCAGGGACCCCCCAATGACCCCCAAGTGCCATCCCAGTGCCACCAGTGCCACCGGTGACATCGCAGTAACCTCCCAGTGACCTCCCAGTGACATCCTGGTGCCACCAGTGACATCAGTGACATCCCAGTAACCTCCCAGTGACCTCCCAGTGACATCCCAGTGACACCACTGACATCAGTGACACCGGTGACATCCCAGTGACCCCCCAGTGCCATCCCAGTGACCTCCCAGTGCCACTGGTGACATTCCAGTGCCAGCCCAGTGACATCCCAGTAACACCAATGACACCAGTGACCTCCCAGTGCCACCAGTGACCTCCCAGTGACCTCCCAGTGCCATCCCAGTGACCCCCCCGTGCCCCTCCCAGTGCTCCCAAGTTCCCCCAGTTGCCGCACTCACCCCGGGCCGGTCCCCGCTGCAGCGCGGCCTCGGGGCTGCCGGGGGTCCCGGGGGGTCCCGGGGGTGGGGTGGGGGCGTCACCCCACGGCCAGCCCGGGGGGGGCCCTGGGGACGGTGACACCTCTGGGTGTCCCCACGAGGCCACCCGGGCCCCTCCCCCTGTGTCACCCCCCCCCAGGTGACACCCGGGGACCTCCCCCCGACCCCCCCGGGTCCCCTCTGTCCCTCTGTCCCTCTGTCCCCTCTGTCCCTCTGTCCCCTCTGTCCCCTCTGTCCCTCTGTCCCCTCTGTCCCCCTGTCCCCTCTGTCCCCTCTGTCCCCCCCTGTCCCTCTGTCCCCTCTGTCCCCCTGTCCCCTCTGTCCCCTCTGTCCCCTCTGTCCCCTCTGTCCCTCTGTCCCTCTGTCCCTCTGTCCCTCTGTCCCCCTGTCCCCTCTGTCCCCTGTCCCCTGTCCCTCTGTCCCTCTGTCCCTCTGTCCCCTCTGTCCCCTCTGTCCCCCTGTCCCTCTGTCCCTCCTGTCCCCTCTGTCCCCTCTGTCCCCTCTGTCCCCTCTGTCCCCTCTGTCCCTCTGTCCCCTCTGTCCCCTCTGTCCCCTCTGTCCCCTCTGTCCCTCTGTCCCTCTGTCCCTCTGTCCCCTCACCTGCGGGCCGCCCCCCGGGCAGGATGAGGATGAGGATGAGGAGGGGGCTCGGTGGCGCCGCCATCCTGTCCCCGCGGTGTCCCCAGGGTGTCCCCGCGGTGTCCCCAGGGTGTCCCCGCGGTGTCCCCCGCTGCTCCCGCCCACGCTGGGGGGAGGGGCGAGGGGATGTCCCCGTGTCCCCCCCCCCCCCCCCCCCCGTCGCCCCGGTGACACCCTTGGGCCGCGGGGGACGTCACGGGAGGCGTCACCCGAGTGCCCCCGCGTGTCCCTGAGGTGCCACCGCTGTCCCCACCCCCACGATATGTCCCCAGTGCTGTCCCCAACCGCCCCCCTCCCCCCTTCCCCGGTGTCCCCCCCCCCGTGCCACCCCTCCCTGTGTCCCCAATGTCCCTCTGCTGTCCCCAACGCCCCCCCACGATGTCCCCGGTGTCCCCACGCTCCACCTTCCCGTCCCTGTCCCCAATGTCCCCACCCCAATGTCCCCATGGTCTGTCCCCCCCTCCCCATCCCAATGTCCCCCCTCCCCATCCCAGTGTCCCCAACGTCCCCATGCCAATGTCACCACCACTCACCCCGATGTCCCCATCTCCCTGTGTCCCCAATGTCCCCCCTCCCCATGCCAATGTCCCCCTGTATTTCCCTGATGTCCCCATTGTCCACCCAGTGTCCCCAATGTCCCCACCTCCCCGTGTCCCCCAGTGTCCCCAATGTCCATCCAGGTGTCCCCCCAGTGTCCCCATTGTCCCCCCAGTGTCCCCAATGTCCGTCCAGGGGTCCCCACTGTCCCCATCTCTCTGTGTCCCCAATGTCCCCCAGTGTCCCCAATGTCCCCATCCCCCTGTGTCCCCCAGTGTCCATCCCAGTGTCCCCCAATGTCCCCCCAGTGTCCCCAATGTCCTCAAGTGTCCCCCCCGTGTCCCCAATGTCCCCCCAATGTCCCCCAGTGTCCCCATCTCCCCGTGTCCCCCCAGTGTCCTCAATGTCCATCCAGGTGTCCCCAATGTCCCCTCTCCCTGTGTCCCCCACAGTGTCCCCAATGTCCCCCAGTGTCCCCTCAGTGTCCCCAATGTCTCCCAGTGTCCCCAATGTCCCTCAGTGTCCCCAGTGTCCATCCAGGTGTCCCCAATGTCCCCATCTCCCTGTGTCCCCAATGCCCCCCCAGTGTCCCCCAATGTCCCTCAGTGTCCCCAATGTCCCCAAGTGTCCCCAATGTCCATCCAGGTGTCCCCAATGTCCCCTCAGTGTCCCCAATGTCCATCCAGGTGTCCCCAATGTCCCCAAATGTCCCCCCGCCGTGTCCCCACAGCCTGACGCTGACGCGGCCCCTCGGGTTCCACATGCGCATTTATAATAATAATAATAATAATTAATAATAATAATTAATAATAATTAATGAGGGTGACGGGGGGGGTGGTGGTGGTGGTGGGGGGGCGGCGCCGCCCGCGCCCCCAATGCACTAAAACTGCACCTGCTGGCCTTGGGGACACGGAGGGGACAGCGGGGACACGGCGGGGACACGGCCCGGCCCTGATTGTCACCGTGCCACCCCGCTGCCACATGGCCGTGTGTCACATGGCGGTGTCACATCCTTGTCACAGCCCAGTGTCACAGCCCCGGTGTCACATCCTTGTCACATCCTCGGTGTCACATGGCCGTGTGTCACATGGCCATGTCACATCCTTTTTGTCACAGCCCAGTGTCACATCCTCGGTGTCACAGCCCCGGTGTCACACGGTGGTGTCACAGCCCCAGTGTCACATGGCCGTGTCACATCCTTTTTGTCACATCCTTGGTGTCACACCCCAGAGTCACATCACGGCGTCACATGGCGGTGTCACACCTCGGTGTCACATCCTCTTCGTCACAGCCCTGGTGTCACATCCTCGGTGTCACATCCTTTTTGTCACATCCTTGGTGTCACATGGCAGCGTCACACCTTGGTGTCACATCCTCTTTGTCACAACCTTGGTGTCACATCCCCTGGTGTCACATCTCGGTGTCACATCCCTGTTGTCCCATCTTCAGTGTCACAGCCCTGGTGTCACCTCCTTGGTGTCCCATCCTTTTTGTCACATCCTTGTCCCATTCTCGGTGTCCCATCCTCGGTGTCACATTCTCGGTGTCACATCCCCGGTGTCACCGGGCCCTGCGATGTCACATCTGTGACGTCTCCGTGTCCCCAAGCCGCAGCTCCGTGTCCTTCAGCGCCGTGTCCCCACTGTCACAGCCTGGGGACATCTCTGTCCTGTGTCACTTCCTGGTGCCATCTGTGTCACATCCTGGTGCCATCTGTGTCCCCGTGTCACTTCCTGGTGCCACCTGCGTTCTGTGCCATCCCTGTGTCCCTTCCCGGTGTCACCTTTGTCCTGTGTCACATCCCGGTGCCATCTGTGTCCTGTGTCACTTCCTGGCGCCATCCCTGTGTCACATCCCGGTGCCATCTCTGTGTCCCCGTGTCACTTCCTGGTGCCACCTCCGTCCTGTGCCACCCTGGTGCCATCTCTGTGTCCCTTCCTGGTGTCACCTTTGTCCTGTGTCACATCCCGGTGCCATCTCTGTGTGTCCCCGTGTCACTTCCCGGTGCCACCTTTGTCCTGTCCCATGTCCTGGTGCCATCTCTGTGTCCGGTGTCACTTCTTGGTGTCACCCCTGTGTCACTTCCTGGTGTCATCCCCGTGTCACCTCCTGGTGCCACCTCCGTCCTGTGTCACATCCTGGTGCCACCTCCATCTTGTGCCATCCTGGTGCCATCCATGCCCTGTGTCACCTCCTGGTGCCATCCGTGTCCTGTGTCACCTCCTGGTGCCATCCATGCCCTGTGCCACCTCCTGGTGCCATCCATGCCCTGTGTCACCTCCTGGTGCCATCCGTGTCCTGTGTCACCTCCTGGTGCCATCCATGCCCTGTGCCACCTCCTGGTGCCATCCATGCCCTGTGTCACCTCCTGGTGCCATCCGTGTCCTGTGTCACCTCCCGGTGCCATCCATGCCCTGTGCCACCTCCTGGTGCCATCTGTGTCCTGTGTCACCTCCTGGTGCCATCCATGCCCTGTGTCACCTCCCGGTGCCATCCGTCCGTGTCCCCTCGCTGTCACATCCCCGTGCTGGCTCTCCGCGCTGTCCCCTCCCCTGTGCCACGTCCCCGCAGTGCCATCTCCGTGTCCCCAAGTGCCATCTCCGTGTCCCCCACGTCCTGGTGCCACCCCCTGTGTCCCCTCAATGTCCCCTCGGGGCCGAGTGCCACATCCCCAGTGGGTCCCGGTGTCACACCCGTGTCACCTCCCCCAGCCACGCCCATGTCCCTGTGTGTCACCTCCCAGTGTCACCTCCCAGTGTCACCCCCTCGATGTCACCTCCCCCGCCCTGTCCCCACACGGGGCCCTGTGGGAAATTGAGGCCAGGGGGACACGTTGGGGACAGAGGTGTCCCCTGGCCTCGGCAAGGAGGGGACACGCCGGGGACACCAGGGGGCCGTGGCAGTGTCACCGTCACCGGGCGGGGGTGGCACAGGTGTCCCTGTCCTGGGTGGCCCTGTCCCAGGAGGGTGGCCCAGGTGACCCTGTTGGTGTCACAGGGGACGTCCTTGGTGTCCCCCAAGGTGTCTCTGCTGTCCCCAACGTCACAGGGGATCTCCTGGTTGTCCCCGGTGTCCCAGGGCTGTCCCTGGTGTCCCCCGAGGTCTCTCTGCTGTCCCCGATGTCACACGGACTGTCCCCCGAGGTGTCTCTGCTGTCCCAGGGCTGTCCCCGTGCCAGGTGTCCCCATCACAGGCGGCGTCCCCAGTGTCCCCCTGCCGGGTGTCCCCTGTCCCAGGCGGTGTCCCCGCTGTCCCAGGGCTGTCCCTGGTGTCACACGGACTGTCCTGGTTGTGTCCCCAGAGGTGTCTCTGCTGTCCCCGGCTGTCCCAGGTGTCCTCGTGCCGGGTGTCCCTGTCCCAGGCGGTGTCCCCAGGCTGTCCCAGGTGTCCCCCATGCCAGGTGTCCCCATCACAGGTGGCGTCCCCTGGCTGTCCCAGGCGGTGTCCCCAGGCTGTCCCAGGTGTCCCAGTGCCAGGTGTCCCCGTGGCAGGCGGTGTCCCCAGGCTGTCCCAGGCGGTGTCCCCAGGCTGTCCCAGGTGTCCCAGTGCCAGGTGTCCCCGTGGCAGGCGGTGTCCCCAGGCTGTCCCAGGCGGTGTCCCCAGGCTGTCCCAGGTGTCCCTGTCCCAGGCGGTGTCCCCGTCACAGGTGGTGTCCCCGGGCTGTCCCAGGTGTCCCCTGGCTGTCCCAGGTGTCCCAGTGCCAGGTGTCCCCGTCCCAGGCGGTGTCCCCTGGCTGTCCCAGGCGGTGTCCCCGGGCTGTCCCCGCTCTGTCCCTGTCCCCGGAGGTGGCCCGGCTGGCTGTCCCCGCTGTCCCCGCCGGGCGTGGCGGCGCCGGGCGGGCGCTACCTGGTGAAGAAGGGCAGGTGGTGGCCCAGGCCACCCCCCGGGCGCGGGGACTCTGTCCGGGCCATCACGTCCTTGAACCAGGTGGCCACGTCCACCTCCAGCGTCTCGTAGCGCTTGATGAAGGTGTGCTCCTGTGGGGACATGGGGACGTCAGGGACAGGAGGGGACAGCGGGGACAGCGGGGACAGCAGGGACACGGGGACGTCAGGGACAGGAGGGGACAGCGGGGACAGGAGGGGACAGGAAGGACAGGAGAGGACACGGGGACAGCGAGGACAGGAGGGGACAGTGGGGACAGGGGGGACACGGGGACAGCAGGGACAGGAAGGACAGGAGGGGACATCAGGGACACGGGGACAGCAGCGACAGGAGGGGACACAGGGACAGCGAGGACATCAGGGGACATCAGGAACATGGGGACATCAGGAACATGGGGACAGCAGGGACATGGGGACAGGAGGGGACAGGAGGGGACACAGGGACACAGGGACATGGGGGCATCAGGGGGACATCAGGAACATGGGGACAGCAGGGACAGCGGGGACAGCAGGGGACAAGAGGTGACACAGGGACAGTAGGGGACAGCAGGGGACATGGGGACAGCAAGGACAGTGGGGACATGACACGGGGACAGCAGGGACATGGTGAGATGACATTGGGGACATTGGGGACATGGCACGGGGACACGGTGACCATGGGGACACGGGCCTGGGGACACAGGGATGGAGCAGTGAGGGCCGAGGGTCAGGGGACACGGTGGGGACAGGGACAGGGACAGGGAGGTGGCCTTGGGGACAGAGCTGCAGACACACGGGGAGGTGACGGGGGCTCGGGGACAGGGACGGTGGCACCGTGCGCATGGGGACAGTGACGGGGACAGGTGTGACACGGGACAGGTGTGACAGGCACAGGTGTGACACGGGACAGGTGAGATGGGACAGGGGAAGGAACAGATGTGACAGGTGTGACATGGGACAGGTGTGACATAGGACAGGTGTGAAAGGTGTGACGGGTGACAGGTGACAGGTGTGACACAGGACAGGTGTGACAGAAAACGGGAGGGGACAGGTATGACAGGACAGGTGTGACAAGTGTGACAGACAGGTGTGACAGGGGAGCAGACAGGTGTGACAGGGGACAAGTGTGACAGGGGACAAGTGTGACAGGGGAGGAGACAGGTGCCAAGCGTGACAGGTGTGACGACGACAGGTGCGATAGGTGGGACAGGTATGACAGGTGCCAGGTAGGACAAGTGACAGGGGAGGAGACAGGTGTGACAAGAACAGGTGTGACAGGGGACAGGAGAGGGACAGGTGCCAGGTGTGCCAGGGGACAGGTGTGCCAGGGGTGACAAGGCCAGGTGTGCCAGGTGTGCCAGGTGTGCCAGGTGTGTCACTCACCAGCAGTTTGTTGTACTTTGGTCTCTTCCTGTGGTCCTTGGTGAGGCTGGGGGAGGGGACGGGGGGGTGAGTGTCCCCTGTCCCCTCAGTGTCCCCTCAGTGTCCCCAACTGTCCCCTCAGTGTCCCCTCAGTGTCCCCTCCTGTCCCCCCTGACCCTCCCTGTCCCCTGTCCCTGCCCCCTCCTGTCCATCTGTCCCCATCATGCCCCCCGCAATGTCCCCCACACTGTCCCCACCTTTGTCCCCCCCCCGTGTCCCCCTCGTGCCCACAGTGTCCCCACTGTCCCCCCCCCCGTGTCCCCCATCTCTCCACCCATGTCCCCCCCATCTGTCCCCCCCCCGTGTCCCCATCTCCCCCCCCGTGTCCCCGTGTCCCCTCCAGTGTCCCCCCAGCATGTCCCTGTGTCCCCACCTCCCCCTGCCATGTCCCCAGTGTCCCCCGCCATGTCCCTCTCATCCCCCCGCTGTCCCCCCATGTCCCCCCGTGTCCCCCCCCCGCGTCCCCCCCCATGTCCCCCCTGTCCACGTGTCCCCCCCGTCTCCCCCCTGTGTCCCCTCCTCATGTCCCCCCCATGTCCCCCCCATGTCCCCCCCGTCCCCATGTCCCCATGTCCCCCATGTCCCCCCATGTCCCTGTGTCCCCCTCTGTCCCCCCCCGTGTCCCCCCCGTGTCCCCATGTCCCCCTGTCCCCGTGTCCCCCCCTTGTCCCCGTGTCCCCCCCTGTCCCCCTCTGTCCCTCCCCCGTGTCCCCATGTCCCCATGTCCCCCCATGTCCCCCCCTGTCCCCATGTCCCCCCCCGTCCCCATGTCCCCCCCTGTCCCCGTGTCCCCCCCCTGTCCCCGTGTCCCCCCCTGTCCCCGTGTCCCCCTCTGTCCCCGTGTCCCCCGTGTCCCCCCCCGCGTCCCCCCATGTCCCCATGTCCCCCGTACCCATGTCCCCCCCCGTGTCCCCCCTGTCCCCGTGTCCCCATGTCCCCCTTGTCCCCGTGTCCCCCTTGTCCCCGTGTCCCCCCCATGTCCCCCCCGTGTCCCCCCTGTCCCCGTGTCCCCCCCCGTGTCCCCATGTCCCCGTGTCCCCTTCTGTCCCCCCCCCATGTCCCCATGTCCCCCATGTCCCCCCTGTCCCCGTGTCCCCCCTGTCCCCGTGTCCCCCCCCGTGTCCCCATGTCCCCCCCTGTCCCCATGTCCCCGTGTCCCCCCCATGTCCCCCCCGTGTCCCCCCCATGTCCCCCCTGTCCCCGTGTCCCCCCCCGTGTCCCCATGTCCCCGTGTCCCCCATGTCACCGTGTCCCCCCCGTGTCCCCCCCGTGTCCCCCCCATGTCCCCCATGTCCCCCCTTGTCCCCGTGTCCCCCCCCCATCCCCCCCCCGTCCCTGTGTCCCCCCCGTCCCCATGTCCCCCGTGTCCCCGTGTCCCCCCCCTGTCCCCGTGTCCCCCTCTGTCCCCCCCCCATGTCCCCCCCATGTCCCCGTGTCCCCCTCTGTCCCCCCCCGTGTCCCCCCTGTCCCCATGTCCCCGTGTCCCCCCCCATGTCCCCCCTGTCCCCGTGTCCCCGTGTCCCCCCATGTCCCCCCCCTGTCCCCCATGTCCCCCCTCTGTCCCCGTGTCCCCGTGTCCCCATGTCCCCATGTCCCCGTGTCCCCGTGTCCCCTCACCAGTCGCGGACGAAGGCCTGGAAGTCCCCGGAGAAGCCCATGGCCGGGGGCAGCAGGGGGGGATCCTCCTGCAGCACCTTGGTCAGCACCTCGAAATCCGTCTTGCAGTTCTGGTAGGGGAACTGCCCCGTGGCCAGCTCCACCTGCACAGGTGAGACAGGTGAGACAGGTGTGTGACAGGTGTGTGACAGGTGTGTGACAGCAGTTCTGGTAGGGGAACTGCCCCGTGGCCAGCTCCACCTGGGGACAGGTGAGACACAGGTGAGACACAGGTGTGTGACAGCAGTTCTGGTAGGGGAACTGCCCCGTGGCCAGCTCCACCTGGGGACAGGTGAGACACAGGTGAGACAGGTGAGACAGGTGTGTGACAGGTGTGTGACAGGTGTGTGACAGGGACAGCAGTTCTGGTAAGGGAACTGCCCCGTGGCCAGCTCCACCTGGGGGACAGGTGTGACAGGTGAGACAGGTGAGACAGGTGTGGCAGGTGTGTGACAGCAGTTCTGGTAGGGGAACTGCCCCGTGGCCAGCTCCACCTGGGGACAGGTGAGACACAGGTGAGACACAGGTGTGTGACAGCAGTTCTGGTAGGGGAACTGCCCCGTGGCCAGCTCCACCTGGGGACAGGTGAGACACAGGTGAGACACAGGTGTGTGACAGCAGTTCTGGTAGGGGAACTGCCCCGTGGCCAGCTCCACCTGCGGACAGGTGAGACACAGGTGAGACAGGTGTGTGACAGCAGTTCTGGTAGGGGAACTGCCCCGTGGCCAGCTCCACCTGGGGACAGGTGAGACACAGGTGAGACACAGGTGTGACAGGTGAGACAGGTGAGACAGGTGAGACAGGGACAGCAGTTCTGGTAGGGGAACTGCCCCGTGGCCAGCTCCACCTGGGGACAGGTGAGACACAGGTGAGACAGGTGTGTGACAGCAGTTCTGGTAGGGGAACTGCCCCGTGGCCAGCTCCACCTGCACAGGTGAGACACAGGTGAGACAGGTGAGACACAGGTGAGACAGGTGTGACAGGTGAGACAGGTGAGACACAGGTGAGACAGGTGAGACAGGGACAGCAGTTCTGGTAGGGGAACTGCCCCGTGGCCAGCTCCACCTGGGGACAGGTGAGACACAGGTGAGACAGGTGAGACAGGTGAGACAGGGACAGCAGTTCTGGTAGGGGAACTGCCCCGTGGCCAGCTCCACCTGGGGACAGGTGAGACACAGGTGAGACAGGTGAGACAGGTGAGACAGGTGTGTGACAGGTGTGAGACAGATGTGACACAGGTGTGTTACGAGTGTGACAAGTGACACAGGTGACCCAGGTGTGACACAGGTGTGTTACAGGTGTGACACAGGTGACAGGTGTGACACAGATGTTACAGGTGTGTGACAGGTGTGACAGGTGTGACACGGGTGTGACACAGGTGAAAAGGCCAACTGGGGACAGCTGGGACAGTTGGGGACACTCGGGGACAGTTGGGGACAACCTGTGGCCAGTCTGGGGCTGGACACCTGGGGACACCTGGGGACACCTGGGGACACTTGGGGACACCTGGGGACAGGCTGGGGTGGGCTGGGGCCGGTTTGGGGACAGCCAGGGACAGTTTGGTGACAGTTTGGGGACACTCTGGTGACACTTCGGGGACGCTCTGAGGACACTCAGGTGACACTTTGGTGACATTTTGGGGACGCTCAGGTGACACCTGGGGACACCCTGGGGACACTTTGGGGACGCTCTGATGACACCCTGGGGACGCTCAGGTGACACTCAGGTGACGCTCAGGTGACACTTTGGGGACACCCAGGTGACACCCAGGTGCCGTCACTCACCAGGGAGATGCCCAGGTGACACTCAGGTGACACCCAGGTGACACCAGGTGACATTTGGGGACACCGGTGGCTGTCACTCACCAGGGAGATGCCCAGGTGACACTCAGGTGACACTCAGGTGACACCCAGGTGACACTTTGGGGACGCTCTGAGGACACTCAGGTGACATTTGGGGACATTTGGTGACACCCAGGTGCCGTCACTCACCAGGGAGATGCCCAGGTGACACCCAGGTGACACCAGGTGACATTTGGTGACACCCAGGTGACACCAGGTGACACTCAGGTGACACTCAGGTGACACCAGGTGACACCCAGGTGACACCAGGTGACGCTCAGGTGACACTCAGGTGACACTCAGGTGACGCTCAGGTGACACCCAGGTGACACCAGGTGACACTCAGGTGACACCCAGGTGACACCCAGGTGACACCAGGTGACACTCAGGTGACACTCAGGTGACACCCAGGTGACACCCAGGTGACACCAGGTGACACTCAGGTGACGCTCAGGTGACACTCAGGTGACACCCAGGTGCCGTCACTCACCAGGGAGATGCCCAGGTGACACTCAGGTGACACCAGGTGACACCCAGGTGACACTCAGGTGACACTCAGGTGACACCAGGTGACACCAGGTGACACCAGGTGACACCAGGTGACACTCAGGTGACACTCAGGTGACACCAGGTGACACCCAGGTGACACCAGGTGACACCAGGTGCCGTCACTCACCAGGGAGATGCCCAGGTGACACCCAGGTGACACCCAGGTGACACCGGTGGCTGTCACTCACCAGGGAGATGCCCAGGTGACACTCAGGTGACACTCAGGTGACACCAGGTGACACTCAGGTGACACTCAGGTGACACCCAGGTGACACCAGGTGACACCAGGTGACACCAGGTGACACTCAGGTGCTGTCACTCACCAGGGAGATGCCCAGGTGACACTCAGGTGACACTCAGGTGACACTCAGGTGCCGTCACTCACCAGGGAGATGCCCAGGTGACACCAGGTGACACTCAGGTGACACTCAGGTGACACCAGGTGACACCCAGGTGCCGTCACTCACCAGGGAGATGCCCAGGTGACACCCAGGTGACACCAGGTGACACTCAGGTGACACCCAGGTGACACCAGGTGACACTCAGGTGACACTCAGGTGACACTCAGGTGACACCCAGGTGACACCAGGTGACACTCAGGTGACACTCAGGTGCCGTCACTCACCAGGGAGATGCCCAGGTGACACCAGGTGACACTCAGGTGACACCAGGTGACATTTGGGGACATTTGGTGACACTCAGGTGCCGTCACTCACCAGGGAGATGCCCAGGTGACACCAGGTGACACTCAGGTGACACTCAGGTGACACCAGGTGACACCAGGTGACACTCAGGTGACACCCAGGTGACACCAGGTGACACCAGGTGCCGTCACTCACCAGGGAGATGCCCAGGTGACACCCAGGTGACACCAGGTGACACCAGGTGACACCAGGTGCCGTCACTCACCAGGGAGATGCCCAGGTGACACCAGGTGACATTTGGGGACATTTGGGGACACCGGTGGCCGTCACTCACCAGGGAGATGCCCAGGTGACACCCAGGTGACACCCAGGTGACACCAGGTGACACCCAGGTGCCGTCACTCACCAGGGAGATGCCCAGGTGACACCATGTGACACTCAGGTGACACTCAGGTGACATTTGGGGACATTTGGGGACACCGGTGGCTGTCACTCACCAGGGAGATGCCCAGGCTCCAGACGTCGGCCCGGATGTCGTAGTCGGGCTTGGTGGGGTCGGGGGGGTCGATGCGCTCGGGCTGGGGGAGGGGACGGGGGTTGGGGGGCACCGGGGGGGGGGGGGCACGGAGCCCAGAACCACAAAAACCCAAAAACCCCAAAAATCCCACACCTGGGAACCCCAAAAACCCCAAAAACCCCCAAAAACCCAAAACCCCAAAAACCCCAAACCTGGGAACCCCAAAAATCCCACACCTGGGAACCCCAAAAACCCCAAAAACCCCAAAAATCCCACACCTGGGAACCCCAAAAACCCCAAAACCCCCAAAAATCCCACACCTGGGAACCCCAAAAACCCCAAAAACCCAAAACCCCAAACCTGGGAACCCCGGGAACCCCGGGAACCCTGGGAACCCCAAAAACCCAAAAACCCAAACCTGGGAACCCCAGAACCCCAAAAACCCCAAAAACCTCAAACACCCCCAAAAACCCCAAACCTGGGAACCCCAAAAACCCAAAAACCCCCAAAAACCCAAAACCCCAAAACCCCCAAACCTGGGAACCCCAAAAACCCCAAAAACCCAAAAACCCCAAACACCCCAAAAATCCCAAACCTGGGAACCCCAAAAACCCCAAAAATCCCAAAATCCCAAACCTGGGAACCCCAAAATCCCCCAAAAACCCCAAACACCCCAAACCTGGGAACCCCAGAATCCCAAAACTGGGAACCTCAGAACCCAAAAAACCCAAACCTGGGAACCCCAAAAACCCAAACCCCAAACCTGGGAACCCCAAACTCCCCAAAGCTGGGGGAACCCCCCCCCCGCCCCCGCCCCAAATTTGGGGTGCAGCCCCCCCCAGTCCTGGGGACCCCGAAACTCCCCTGATCCCCCCAAACCCCTCGGGGCTGGGGGATGTCCCTGTCCCCAATGTCCCCAATGTCCTCCTGCCCCCTAGTGTCCCCAATATCCCCGATGTCCCCTCACCGCCATGTAGGCAGCACAGCGGGTGCTCTGGGTGATGTCCCCATGTCCCCAATGTCCCCGATGTCCCCATGTCCTCAATGTCCCCAATGTCCCCATTGTCCCCAATGTCCCCGATGTCCCCAATGTCCCCATGTCCCTGATGTCCCCCAAATGTCCCCCACAATGTCCCCCATATCTCCATGTCCCCAATGTTCCCCATGTCCCCCAATGTCCCCATGTCCCCTCCATGTCCCCGATGTCCCCATGTCCCCGATGTCCCAATGTCCCCCCAGTGTCCCCAATGTCCCCAATGTCCCCATGATGTCCCCATGATGTCCCCTCACCGCCACGTAGGCAGCACAGCCGGCGCTCCGGGTGATGTCCCCAATGTCCCCCCGATGTCCCCTCCAGTGTCCCCAGTGTCCCCAATGTCCCCAATGTCCCCAGTGTCCCCAATGTCCCCAACGTCCCCCCGATGTCCCCAATGTCCCCGATGTCCCCGATGTCCCCACAATGTCCCCTCACCGCCATGTAGGCGGCACAGCCGGCGCTCCGGGTGATGTCCCCAATGTCCCCAATGTCCCTCATGTCCCCCAATGTCCCCAATGTCCCCAATGACCCCGATGTCCCTGTGATGTCCCCAGTGTCCCCTCACCGCCATGTAGGCGGCGCAGCCGGCGCTCTGGGTGACGTCCCCATGTTCCCCATGTCCCCAATGTCCCCCAATGTCCCCAGTGTCCCCAATGTCCCCCATGTCCCCCAATGTCCCCGATGTCCCCAATGTCCCCCCCAATGTCCCCATGATGTCCCCTCACCGCCATGTAGGCGGCACAGCCGGCGCTCCGGGTGATGTCCCCAATGTCCCCAATGTCCCCACATGTCCCCGATGTCCCCAATGTCCCCAATGTCCCCAGTGTCCCCAATGTCCCCATGATGTCCCCAATGTCCCCAATGTCCCCCATGTCCCCAATGTCCCCGATGTCCCCATGTCCCCAATGTCCCCAATGTCCCCAATGTCCCCCAATGTCCCCATGTCCCCAATGTCCCCAATGTCCCCCAATGTCCCCATGTCCCCAATGTCCCCAATATCCTCGATGTCCCCCATGTCCCCCCCATGTCCCCAGTGTCCCCAAATGTCCCCAATGTCCCCCAATGTCCCCAGTGTCCCCAATGTTCCCAGTGTCCCCATGTCCCCCAATGTCCCCATGTCCCCAATGTCCCCAATGTCCCCAATGTCCCCAGTGTCCCCAATGTCCCCCCCGATGTCCCCAATGTCCCCAATGTCCCAATGTCCCCATGATGTCCCCAATGTCCCCTCACCGCCATGTAGGCAGCACAGCCGGCGCTCTGGGTGATGTCCCCAATGTCCCCAATGTCCCCCCGATGTCCCCTCCAGTGTCCCCAGTGTCCCCAATGTCTCCAATGTCCCCAGTGTCCCCAATGTCCCCAACGTCCCCCCAATGTCCCCGATGTCCCCAATGTCCCCACAATGTCCCCTCACCGCCATGTAGGCGGCGCAGCCGGCGCTCCGGGTGATGTCCCCATGTCCTCCATGTCCCCGATGTCCCCGATGTCCCCGATGTCCCCAATGTCCCCCATGTCCCAATGTCCCCCCAGTGTCCCCCCAGTGTCCCCATGTCCCCTCACCGCCATGTAGGTGGCGCAGCCGGCACTCCGGGTGATGTCCCCAATGTCCCTGATGTCCCCCCCGATGTCCCCATGATGTCCCCATGTCCCCCGATGTCCCCATGTCCCAATGTCCCTAATGTCCCCGATGTCCCCAATGTCCCCCACAATGTCCCCAGATGTCCCCTCACCGCCATGTAGGCAGCACAGCCGGTGCTCTGGGTGATGTCCCCATGTCCCCCATGTCCCCCCCAATGTCCCCATGATGTCCCCAGTGTCCCCGATGTCCCCAATGTCCCCATGGCCCCAATGTTCCCAATGTCCCCGATGTCCCCATGTCCCCCATGTCCCCAATGTTCCCAATGTCCCCCGATGTCCCCCATGTCCCCAATGTCCCCAATGTCCCCAATGTCCCCAATGTCCCCAGATGTCCCCAATGTCCCCAATGTCCCCAATGTCCCCAATGTCCCCAGATGTCCCCAATGTCCCCAATGTCCCCATGTCCCCAATGTCCCCCCGATGTCCCCAATGTCCCCTCACCGCCATGTATGCAGCACAGCCGGCGCTCCGGGTGATGTCCCCAATGTCCCCATGTCCCCCAATGTCCCCATGATGTCCCCAATGTCCCCAGTGTCCCCAGTGTCCCCATGATGTCCCCGATGTCCCCAATGTCCCCAATATCCCCGATGTCCCCAATATCCCCGATGTCCCCAATGTCCCCCATGTCCCCAATGTCCCCAATGTCCCCAGTGTCCCCAATGTCCCCAGTGTCCCCAATGTCCCCCATGTCCCCAATGTCCCCCATGTCCCCAATGTCCCCTCACTGCCATGTAGGCAGCACAGCCGGTGCTCTGGGTGATGTCCCCATGTCCCCCATGTCCCCCCCAATGTCCCCCACTGTCCCCAATGTCCCCCAATGTCCCCAATGTCCCCCATGTCCCCCCCAATGTCCCCCATGTCCCCAATGTCCCCAATGTCCCCAATATCCCCCAGTGTCCCCCAATGTCCCCATGTCCCCATGTCCCCATGGCCCCAATGTCCCCCCCGATGTCCCCCATGTCCCCAATGTCCCCGATGTCCCCATGTCCCCAATATCCCCAATGTCCCTGATGTCCCCCAATGTCCCCAATGTCCCCAATGTCCCCATGATGTCCCCAATGTCCCCGATGTCCCCCAATGTCCCCCATGTCCCCAATGTCCCAATGTCCCCCATGTCCCCAATGTCCCCAATGTCCCCATGATGTCCCCGATGTCCCCACAATGTCCCCTCACCGCCATGTAGGCGGCACAGCCGGCGCTCCGGGTGATGTCCCCAATGTCCCCAATGTCCCTCATGTCCCCCAATGTCCCCAATGTCCCCAATGACCCCGATGTCCCTGTGATGTCCCCAGTGTCCCCTCACCGCCATGTAGGCGGCGCAGCCGGCGCTCTGGGTGACGTCCCCATGTTCCCCATGTCCCCAATGTCCCCCAATGTCCCCAGTGTCCCCAATGTCCCCCATGTCCCCCAATGTCCCCGATGTCCCCAATGTCCCCCCCAATGTCCCCATGATGTCCCCTCACCGCCATGTAGGCGGCACAGCCGGCGCTCCGGGTGATGTCCCCAATGTCCCCAATGTCCCCACATGTCCCCGATGTCCCCAATGTCCCCAATGTCCCCAGTGTCCCCAATGTCCCCATGATGTCCCCAATGTCCCCAATGTCCCCCATGTCCCCAATGTCCCCGATGTCCCCATGTCCCCAATGTCCCCAATGTCCCCAATGTCCCCCAATGTCCCCATGTCCCCAATGTCCCCAATGTCCCCCAATGTCCCCATGTCCCCAATGTCCCCAATATCCTCGATGTCCCCCATGTCCCCCCCATGTCCCCAGTGTCCCCAAATGTCCCCAATGTCCCCCAATGTCCCCAGTGTCCCCAATGTTCCCAGTGTCCCCATGTCCCCCAATGTCCCCATGTCCCCAATGTCCCCAATGTCCCCAATGTCCCCAGTGTCCCCAATGTCCCCCCCGATGTCCCCAATGTCCCCAATGTCCCAATGTCCCCATGATGTCCCCAATGTCCCCTCACCGCCATGTAGGCAGCACAGCCGGCGCTCTGGGTGATGTCCCCAATGTCCCCAATGTCCCCCCGATGTCCCCTCCAGTGTCCCCAGTGTCCCCAATGTCTCCAATGTCCCCAGTGTCCCCAATGTCCCCAACGTCCCCCCAATGTCCCCGATGTCCCCAATGTCCCCACAATGTCCCCTCACCGCCATGTAGGCGGCGCAGCCGGCGCTCCGGGTGATGTCCCCATGTCCTCCATGTCCCCGATGTCCCCGATGTCCCCAATGTCCCCCATGTCCCAATGTCCCCCCAGTGTCCCCCCAGTGTCCCCATGTCCCCTCACCGCCATGTAGGTGGCGCAGCCGGCACTCCGGGTGATGTCCCCAATGTCCCTGATGTCCCCCCCGATGTCCCCATGATGTCCCCATGTCCCCCGATGTCCCCATGTCCCAATGTCCCTAATGTCCCCGATGTCCCCAATGTCCCCCACAATGTCCCCAGATGTCCCCTCACCGCCATGTAGGCAGCACAGCCGGTGCTCTGGGTGATGTCCCCATGTCCCCCATGTCCCCCCCAATGTCCCCATGATGTCCCCAGTGTCCCCGATGTCCCCAATGTCCCCATGGCCCCAATGTTCCCAATGTCCCCGATGTCCCCATGTCCCCCATGTCCCCAATGTTCCCAATGTCCCCCGATGTCCCCCATGTCCCCAATGTCCCCAATGTCCCCAATGTCCCCAATGTCCCCAGATGTCCCCAATGTCCCCAATGTCCCCAATGTCCCCAATGTCCCCAGATGTCCCCAATGTCCCCAATGTCCCCATGTCCCCAATGTCCCCCCGATGTCCCCAATGTCCCCTCACCGCCATGTATGCAGCACAGCCGGCGCTCCGGGTGATGTCCCCAATGTCCCCATGTCCCCCAATGTCCCCATGATGTCCCCAATGTCCCCAGTGTCCCCAGTGTCCCCATGATGTCCCCGATGTCCCCAATGTCCCCAATATCCCCGATGTCCCCAATATCCCCGATGTCCCCAATGTCCCCCATGTCCCCAATGTCCCCAATGTCCCCAGTGTCCCCAATGTCCCCAGTGTCCCCAATGTCCCCCATGTCCCCAATGTCCCCCATGTCCCCAATGTCCCCTCACTGCCATGTAGGCAGCACAGCCGGTGCTCTGGGTGATGTCCCCATGTCCCCCATGTCCCCCCCAATGTCCCCCAATGTCCCCAATGTCCCCCACTGTCCCCAATGTCCCCCAATGTCCCCAATGTCCCCCATGTCCCCCCCAATGTCCCCCATGTCCCCAATGTCCCCAATGTCCCCAATATCCCCCAGTGTCCCCCAATGTCCCCATGTCCCCATGGCCCCATGGCCCCAATGTCCCCCCCGATGTCCCCCATGTCCCCAATGTCCCCGATGTCCCCATGTCCCCAATGTCCCCAATGTCCCTGATGTCCCCCAATGTCCCCAATGTCCCCCCAGTGTCCCCAATGTCCCCATGATGTCCCCGATGTCCCCTCACCGCCATGTAGGCGGCGCAGCCGGCGCTCCGGGTCTTGGCCTTGGAATCCACCAGGCGGCCGCTGATGCCGAAGTCGCAGAGCTTGATCTGCCCCCGCTCGTCCAGCAGGATGTTGGAGGGCTTGACGTCGCGGTGGATGACGCCGTGCTTCTCCTTCAGGTACAGCAGCGCCTTCACGATCTGGGGACAGCCAGCGTGTCACCTGGGTCACCTCTGTGTCACCTGTGCCACCTCAGTGTCACCTGTGTCACCCCTGTGTCACCATCACCCTGCTCACTGTCACTGTCACCCTGCCCAGGACACCCCCTGTGTGTCACCCCGTGCTTCTCCTTCAGGTACAGCAGTGCCTTCACGATCTGGGGACAGCCACCTCGGGGTCACCTGGGTCACCTGGGTCACCTCAGTGTCACCTGTGTCACCTGTGTGCCACCTGGGTCACCTCTGTGTCACCTGGGCCACCTCTGTGTCACCATCACCCTGCTCACTGTCACTGTCACCCAGCCCAGGACACCCCCTGTGCTTCTCCTTCAGGTACAGCAGCGCCTTCACCATCTGGGGACAGCCAGCATGTCACCTGTGTCACCTGGGTCACCTGTGTCACCTGTGTCACCTCAGTGTCACCTGTGTCACCTCAATGTCACCTGGGTCACCCCTGTGTCACTGTCACCCTGCCCTGAACACCCCCTGTGCTTCTCTTTCAGGTACAGCAGCGCCCTCACCATCTGGGGACAGCCACCTCGGTGTCACCTGTGTGTCACCTGTGTCACCTGTGTCACCTGTGTGTCACTGTCACCCTGCTCACTGTCACTGCCACCCTGCCCAGGACACCCCCAGTGTCACCCTGTGCCTCTCCTTCAGGTACAGCAGCGCCTTCACCATCTGGGGACAGCCAGCATGTCACCTCAGTGTCACTGCAGTGTCACCGCAGTGTCCCCATGTCCCCCAATGTCCCCCTGTGTCCCCGTGTCACTCACTGCCCCGGTGTCACTGACTGTCCCCAATGTCCCCTGACTGTCCCCGGTGTCACTCACTGTCCCTGTGTCCCCTGACTGTCCCCAATGTCCCCTGACTGTCCCCAAGTGTCCCCGTGTCCCCTGTCACTCACTGTCCCCAGTGTCCCCAGTGTCACTCACAGTCCCCAATGTCCCCTGACTGTCCCCAATGTCCCCTGACTGTCCCCAATGTCCCCGTGTCCCCTGTCACTCACTGTCCCCAATGTTCTCTGACTGTCCCAGTGTC
The DNA here is from genome assembly GCA_027886175.1 of Phylloscopus collybita. Classification (NCBI taxonomy): domain Eukaryota; kingdom Metazoa; phylum Chordata; class Aves; order Passeriformes; family Phylloscopidae; genus Phylloscopus; species Phylloscopus collybita. The sequence goes on from JAJNNQ010000298.1 coordinate 20,687, forward strand.
ATTCACTGTCCCCAAGTGTCCCCAAGTGTCACTCACTGTCCCCTGTCACTCACTGTCCCCAAGTGTCACTCACTGTCCCCAATGTCCCCTGACTGTCCCCATGTCCCCAAGTGTCCCCAAGTGTCACTCACTGTCCCGGTGTCACTCACTGTCCCAGTGTCGCTCACTGTCCCCAGTGTCACTCACTGTCCCCTGTCACTCACTGTCCCCAATGTCCCCTGACTGTCCCCATGTCCCCAAGTGTCACTCACTGCCCCGGTGTCACTCACTGTCCCCAAGTGTCACTCACTGTCCCCAATGTCCCCTGACTGTCCCCATGTCCCCAAGTGTCCCCTGTCACTCACTGTCCCCACTGTCCCCAAGTGTCACTCACTGCCCCGGTGTCACTGACTGTCCCCGTGTCCCCTGTCACTCACTGTCCCCAGTGTCACTCACTGTCCCCGTGTCCCCTGACTGTCCCCAATGTCCCCTGACTGTCCCCAAGTGTCCCCAAGTGTCCCCTGTCACTCACTGTCCCCATGGTCACTCTCTGTCCCCTGTCACTCACTGTCCCCCAGTGTCCCCAGTGTCACTCACAGTCCCCAATGTCCCCTGACTGTCCCCAAGTGTCCCCAGTGTCACTCACTGTCCCCGTGTCCCCTGTCACTCACTGTCCCCCTGTCACTCACTGTCCCCAGTGTCACTCACTGTCCCCATGTCCCCTGACTGTCCCCAAGTGTCCCCCAGTGTCACTCACTGTCCCCCAGTGTCACTCACTGTCCCCAGTGTCACTCACTGTCCCCAATGTCCCCTGACTGTCCCCAAGTGTCCCCCAGTGTCACTCACTGTCCCCCAGTGTCACTCACAGTCCCCAATGTCTCCTGACTGTCCCCAATGTCCCCAAGTGTCCCCTGTCACTCACTGTCCCCAATGTCCCCTGACTGTCCCCGGTGTCACTGACTGTCCCCATGTCCCCTGACTGTCCCCAGTGTCCCCAGTGTCACTCCCTGTCCCCAGTGTCACTCACTGTCCCCAAGTGTCACTCACTGTCCCCCAGTGTCACTCACTGTCCCCAGTGTCACTCACTGTCCCCAAGTGTCCCCAAGTGTCCCCAAGTGTCCCCAGTGTCACTCACTGTCCCCCAGTGTCACTCACTGTCCCCCTGTCACTCCCTGTCCCCCTGTCACTCCCTGTCCCCAGTGTCACTCCCTGTCCCCAGTGTCACTCACTGTCCCCAGTGTCACTCACTGTCCCCCTGTCACTCACTGTCCCCCAGTGTCACTCACTGTCCCCGGTGTCACTCACTGTCCCCCTGTCACTCACTGTCCCCCAGTGTCACTCCCTGTCCCCAGTGTCACTCACTGTCCCAGTGTCACTCACTGTCCCCCTGTCACTCCCTGTCCCCAGTGTCACTCACTGTCCCCCTGTCACTCACTGTCCCAGTGTCACTCCCTGTCCCCAGTGTCACTCACTGTCCCAGTGTCACTCACTGTCCCCGGTGTCACTCACTGTCCCAGTGTCACTCCCTGTCCCCAGTGTCACTCACTGTCCCAGTGTCACTCACTGTCCCCGGTGTCACTCACTGTCCCAGTGTCACTCACTGTCCCCCAGTGTCACTCACTGTCCCAGTGTCACTCCCTGTCCCCAGTGTCACTCACTGTCCCAGTGTCACTCACTGTCCCCCAGTGTCACTCACTGTCCCCAGTGTCACTCACTGTCCCCAATGTCCCCGTGTCCCCTGTCACTCACTGTCCCCAATGTTCTCTGACTGTCCCAGTGTCACTCACTGTCCCCAATGTCCCCGTGTCCCCTGTCACTCACTGTCCCCAATGTTCTCTGACTGTCCCAGTGTCACTCACTGTCCCCCAGTGTCACTCACTGTCCCCAGTGTCACTCACTGTCCCCAATGTCCCCGTGTCCCCTGTCACTCACTGTCCCCAATGTTCTCTGACTGTCCCAGTGTCACTCACTGTCCCCCAGTGTCACTCACTGTCCCCCAGTGTCACTCCCTGTCCCCAGTGTCACTCACTGTCCCCAGTGTCACTCACCGCCACCGTCATCTTGCCCAGGATGCGCTCGGGGATGGGGCCCTGGATTCGCTTCTTCAGCTTCTCGGCGCAGGTGCCCATCAGCTCCATGGCGATGAACACGTCCGTCTGCGGGGAGGGCACACCTGGGCACACCTGGGCACACCTGGGGGGGCGCTGGGGGGACCGTGGATGGATCCAGCCCCACCAGGTGTGCCCAGGTGCCCCCCCAGGTGCTCACGTTGGCGATGAAGGTGCCGAAGCACTGCACAGGTAACCCCCCAGGTGTGCCCAGGTAACCCCCCAGGTGTTCCCAGGTGTGCCCAGGTGCTCTCAGGGAACCCCTCAGGTGTGCCCAGGTGCTCTCAGATAACCCCCCAGGTGTGCCCAGGTGCCCCAGGTGTGCCCCCAGGTACGCACGTTGGTGATGAAGGTGCCGAAGCACTGCACAGGTGTGCCCCCAGGTGTGCCCAGGTAACCCCCCAGGTGCCCCCAGGTGTTCCCAGGTGTGCCCAGGTGCCCCAGGTGCCCCCAGGTGTGCCCAGCTCCCCCAGGTACCCACGTTGGTGATGAAGGTGCCGAAGCACTGCACAGCTAACCCCCCAGGTGTGCCCAGGTAACCCCCCAGGTGTTCCCAGGTGTGCCCAGGTGTTCCCAGGTGCCCCAGGTGTGCCCAGGTAACTCCCCAGGTGTGCCCAGGTGTGCCCAGGTGTGCCCAGGTGCTCTCAGACAACCCCCCAGGTGTGCCCAGGTGCCCGCCCAGGTGCCCACGTTGGTGATGAAGGAGCCGAAGCACTGCACAGGTACCCCAGGTAACCCCCCAGGTGTTCCCAGGTGTGTGGCCCAGGTGTGTGCCCAGCCCCCCTGGTGTTCCCAGGTGTTCCCAGGTGCCCACGTTGGTGATGAAGGTGCCAAAGCACTGCACAGCTAACCCCCCAGGTGTGCCCAGGTGCTCTCAGGTAACCCCCCAGGTGTTCCCAGGTGTGCCCCAGGTGTGTGCCCCAGGTGTGCCCAGCCCCCCTGGTGTTCCCAGGTGTGCCCCAGGTGTTCCCAGGTGTGCCCCAGGTGTTCCCAGATGTGCCCAGGTACCCACGTTGGTGATGAAGGTGCCAAAGCACTGCACAGCTAACCCCCCAGGTGTGCCCAGGTGCTCTCAGGTAACCCCCCAGGTGTTCCCAGGTGCCCCAGGTGTGCCCAGGTGCTCATGTTGGTGATGAAGGTGCCGAAGCACTGCACAGGTGTGACCCCAGGTGTGCCCAGGTAACCCCCCAGGTGTTCCCAGGTGTGCCCCAGGTGTTCCCAGGTACGCACGTTGGTGATGAAGGTGCCGAAGCACTGCACAGGTGTGCTCCCAGGTGTGCCCAGGTAACCCCCCAGGTGTTCCCAGGTAACCCCCCAGGTGTGCCCAGGTGCCCCAGGTGTTCCCAGGTGCCCCCAGGTGTGCCCAGGTGTGCCCAGGTGCTCACGTTGGTGATGAAGGTGCCGAAGCACTGCACAGGTGTGACCCCAGGTGTGCCCAGGTAACCCCCCAGGTGTGCCCAGGTGTGCCCAGGTGCCCCAGGTGTGCCCAGGTAACCCCCCAGGTAACCCCCCAGGTGTTCCCAGGTGTGCCCAGGTGTTCCCAGGTGCCCCCAGGTGTGCCCAGGTGCTCCCAGGTGCCCCCAGGTGCTCCCAGGTGCCCCCAGGTGTTCCCAGGTGCCCCAGGTGTGCCCAGGTAACCCCCCAGGTGCCCCCAGGTGTTCCCAGGTAACCCCCCAGGTGTTCCCAGGTAACCCCCCAGGTGTTCCCAGGTGTTCCCAGGTGCCCCCAGGTGTGCCCAGGTGTGCCCCCAGGTACCCACGTTGGTGATGAAGGTGCCGAAGCACTGCACAGGTGTGCCCCCAGGTGTTCCCAGGTAACCCCCCAGGTGTGCCCAGGTGTGCCCCCAGGTGTTCCCAGGTAACCCCCCAGGTGTGCCCAGGTGTGCCCAGGTAACCCCCCAGGTGCCCCAGGTGTTCCCAGGTGTTCCCAGGTGTTCCCAGGTGCCCCAGGTGTTCCCAGGTGTGACCCCAGGTGTTCCCAGGTGTGCCCAGGTGCCCCCCAGGTGTTCCCAGGTGCCACAGGTGCCCCCCAGGTGTTCCCAGGTGTTCCCAGGTGTTCCCAGGTGCCCCCCAGGTGTTCCCAGGTGTTCCCAGGTGTTCCCAGGTGTGCCCAGGTGCCCCCCAGGTGTTCCCAGGTGCCACAGGTGCCCCCCAGGTGTTCCCAGGTGCCCCAGGTGTGCCCCAGGTACCCACGTTGGTGATGAAGGTGCCGAAGCACTGCACAGGTGTGCCCCCAGGTGTGCCCAGGTAAACCCCCAGGTGTTCCCAGGTGTGACCCCAGGTGTTCCCAGGTGCCCCCAGGTGCCCCAGGTGCCCCCAGGTGTGCCCAGCTCCCCCAGGTACCCACGTTGGTGATGAAGGTGCCGAAGCACTGCACAGCTAACCCCCCAGGTGTGCCCAGGTAACCCCCCAGGTGTTCCCAGGTGTGCCCAGGTGTTCCCAGGTCCTCTCCGGTATTCCCAGGTAACCCCCCAGGTAACCCCCCAGGTGTTCCCAGGTGCCCCCAGGTGCCCCCAGGTGTGCCCCAGGTACGCACGTTGGTGACGAAGGTGCCGAAGCACTGCACAGGTGTGACCCCAGGTGTGCCCAGGTAACCCCCCAGGTGTTCACAGGTGCCCCAGGTGTGCCCCCAGGTGCTCCCGTTGGTGATGAAGGTGCCTAAGCACTGCACAGCTAACCCCCCAGGTGTTCCCAGGTGTTCCCAGGTGTGCCCAGGTGCCCCCAGGTGTGCCCAGGTAACCCCCCAGGTGTGCCCAGGTGTTCCCAGGTGTGCCCCCCAGGTACCCACGTTGGTGATGAAGGTGCCGAAGCACTGGACGATGTAGGGGCAGTCGTGGCTCTTCAGCACCACGTCCAGGTCCATCAGGATCCGCTTGTTCTCCTCCCGGTTCCCCGAGCGCCGCATTTGCTGCCGGGGTCACCGCGGGGTCACCGGGGTCATGGGGGTCATGGGGGGTCATGGGGGGGTCACCGGGGTCACCGCGGGGTCACCGGGGTCACCGCGGGGTCACGGGGGTCACGGGGGTCACCGGGGGGATCATAGGTCATGGGGGTCATGGGGGGGGCACCAGGGGTCAAAGGGGGATCACAGGGGGGTCATGGGGGTCACAGGGGTCATGAGGGTCACAGGGGTCATGGGGTCACCAGGGGGTCACCAGGAGAGTCACAGAGGGGTCACCAGGGTCATGGGGGTTACAGGGGGGTCACAGAGGGGTCACCAGGGGGTCACCAGGGTCATGGGGGTCACTGGGGGGGTCACCGGGGTCATGGGGGTCACCGGGGTCATGGGAGGGTCACAGGGGTCACCGGGGATGTCACAGGGGTCATGGGGTCACCAGGGAGTCACAGGGGGGTCACCGCGGGGTCACCGGGGTCACGGGGGTCACCAAGGGGTCATGGGGGTCATCAGGGAGGTCATGAGGGTCACCAGGGGGTCACCGAGGGGTCATGGGGGGCACAAGGGTCGTCAAGAGATCACCAAGGGGTCACGGGGGGGTCACAGGGCGGTCATGGGGGTCACCAGGGGGTCACTGGAGGAGTCCCAGGTGTCACCGGGGGGGTCCCAGGGGTCACCAGAGGGTCCCAGAGGTCACTGAGAGGGTCACCAGGGGGTCACAGGGGTGTCACAGGGGTCACCAGAGGGGTCATGGGGGGTCACCGGGGGGGTGACCAGGGGGTCACCGAGGTCAATGGGATCACCAGGGGGTCACTGGGGGGTCACGGAGGTCACTGAGGGGGTCACCAGGGGGTCACAGGGTGGTCATGGGGGTGTCACAGGGGTCACCAGAGGGGTCACGGGGGTCACCGGGGGGCGTCACCAGGGGGTCACCGAGGTCACTGGGATCACCAGGGGGTCACCAAGGGGTCATGGGGGTCACAAGGGTCGTCAGATCACCAAGGGGTGACCAGGGGGTCACAGGGCGGTCATGGGGGTCACCAAGGGGTCACTGGAGGAGTCCCAGGTGTCACCGGGGGGGTCACCAGGGGGTCACCGAGGTCACTGGGATCTCCAGGGGGTCACTGGGGGGTCCCAGAGGTCACTGGGGGGGTCACCAGGGGGTCACAGGGTGGTCATGGGGGTGTCACAGGGGTCACCAGAGGGGTCCCGGGGGTCACTGGGATCACCAGGGGGTCACTGAGGGGGTCACAGAGGTCACGGGGGGGTCACCAGGGGGTCACTGGGGGTTCATGGAGGAGTCCCAGGTGTCACTGGGGGCTCCCGGAGGTCACTGAGGGGGTCCCAGAGGTCACCGGGGGGGTCACCAGGGGGTCACCGGGGGGTCCCAGAGGTCACTGGGGGGTCAGGGGGCGGTGCCCACCTTGACGGCGATGACGTGGCCGGTCTTGCGGAAGCGCATCTTCCACACCTGCCCGCAGGTGCCGCTGCCGATCTCGCCCAGGTTCTCCAGGTCGTTGATCTCCGCCTGGTACCGCTGGGGGGGGGAGGGGTGGGGGGAGTCAGTGAGCACCTGGGAGGCCCCCGCGCTCACCTGGGCACCCTGGAGCCAGGTAACGCCCCCTGAGCCAGGTAACCCCTCCCATGCTCACCTGTCCTCTCCTCCCATGCTCACCTGTGCCCCCCTGGCCAGGTAACCTCCCCAGAGCCAGGTAACCCCCCCCGGAGCCAGGTAACCCCCCCCCAGGCTCACCTGGGCACCTCAGAGCCAGGTAACGCCCCCTGAGCCAGGTAACCCCTCCCATGCTCACCTGTCCTCTCCTCCCATGCTCACCTGTGCCCCCCTGGCCAGGTAACCTCCCCAGAGCCAGGTAACCCCCACACCATCCTCACCTGGGCACCTCAGAGCCAGGTAACGCCCCCTGAGCCAGGTAACGCCCCCATGCTCACCTGTCCCCCCCAGCCAGGTAACCCCCCCAGGCTCACCTGTCCCCCCCCCCAGAGCCAGGTAACCCCCTCTCATCCTCACCTGTGCACCTCAGAGCCAGGTAACCCCCGCCCCCGCCACCAGGGCCAGGTAACTGCCCCCTCACCATACTCACCTGTCCTCTCCTCCCACGCTCACCTGTGCCCCCCTGGCCAGGTAACCTCCCCAGAGCCAGGTAACCCCCACACCATCCTCACCTGAGCACCTCAGAGCCAGGTAACCCCTCCTGAGCCAGGTAACCCCTACACCATCCTCACCTGGGCACCTCAGAGCCAGGTAACGCCCCCTGAGCCAGGTAACGCCCCCAGGCTCACCTGTACCCCCCCCCAGAGCCAGGTAACCTCCCCAGAGCCAAGTAACCCCCCCCGGAGCCAGGTAACCCCCCCTAGGCTCACCTGTGCACCTCAGAGCCAGGTAACTCCCCCTCAGAGCCAGGTAATGCCCCCCCAGGGCCAGGTAACCCCCACACCATCCTCACCTGTGCACCTCAGAGCCAGGTAACCTCCCCTGAGCCAGGTAACTCCCCCTCAGAGCCAGGTAACCCCTCCCATGCTCACCTGTCCCCCCCAGCCAGGTAACCCCCCCAGGCTCACCTGTCCCCCCCCCCAGAGCCAGGTAACCCCCTCTCATCCTCACCTGTGCACCTCAGAGCCAGGTAACCCCCGCCCCCGCCACCAGGGCCAGGTAACTGCCCCCTCACCATACTCACCTGTCCTCTCCTCCCACGCTCACCTGTGCCCCCCTGGAGCCAGGTAACCCCCCCCAGGCTCACCTGTGCACCTCAGAGCCAGGTAACTCCCCCTCAGAGCCAGGTAATGCCCCCCCAGGGCCAGGTAACCCCCACACCATCCTCACCTGTGCACCTCAGAGCCAGGTAACCTCCCCTAAGCCAGGTAACCCCTCCCAAACTCACCTGTTCTCTCCTCCCATTCTCACCTGTCCCCCCCCAGGGCCAGGTAACCCCTCCCATACTCACCTGTCCTCTCCTCCCATTCTCACCTGTCCCCCCCCAGGGCCAGGTAACCCCCCCCGGCTCACCTGGCCCCCCACGGTCAGGTAGCCCGTCTGTTTCATGATCTCCTGCAGCTTCTGGTCGATCTCAATGCTGGGGGAGCAATGGGAGAGCTCAGCCAATCAGATCGGGGCGTGGGGAGAGATCAGCCAATCAGATCGGGGCGTGGGGAGAGATCACAGGTAATCGGTTCACGGCAAGGGAAGAGCCCAGCCAATCAGCTCAGAGGATGCAGAAACTCCAACCAATCAGCTCAGGACATGAGAAAAACTCAGCCAATCAATTCAGGGCAAGGGAAGAGCCCAGCCAATCAGCTCAGTGCATGGCGAGATCCCAACCAATCAGCTCAAGACATGGGGAGATCCCGGCCAATCAGCCCAAGGCAGGGGGAAAGCCTGGCCAATCAGCACCCAGGGAATCACAGCTCTGGCCAATGGCAGCACAGGAAATCCTGCCTGCTTGGCCAATCAACACCCAAGGGCTCCCAGTCAGCCGGCCAATCAGTGCCCAGGGGGCTCTCACACTCCTGGCCAATCAGCGCACAGCTCTCCTGCCCTCCCCGCCAATCACCAACGGGGTGAACCATCAACCAATCAGGTGCTGCAGGCTCTGCTGCAGCCTATCAGAGCTCGAGATCACCCCAAAGCTCCAGCCAATCAGGGCCTGCGAGCCCTCAGAGCAGCAGCCAATCAGCACCTGCAGGCTCCTGAACATCCAACCAATGGCTGAGCAAAACCTCCTGTCCAGCCAATCAGAGCACACGGTCCCCTTGGACCTCTGGCCAATCAGAGCACAGCATCTCCCTGAATCTCCGGCCAATCACCACCAGCAGTTCCTGTCCCTCCAGCCAATCAGCACAAGCCTCAGGCTCGGCCAATCAGCTCACGTTATCTCCCTGGAGTTCTACCCAATCAGAGCACGGAACCCTTCCTGATCTCTGGCCAATCAGAGCACAGGACCCCCCCAAGCCTCTGGCCAATCAGGGCACATGACCCGTCCCTAGCAATTTAGAACACGTGACCCTCTGCTGGCCAATCGCAACACAGGATCTCTGCAGGCCTTGGGCCAATCAGGACGCGTGAGCCTCCTCTGACCAATCTAAGCCTGGGATCCCTTCCCACTGCTGGCCAATCAGAGCACAGGATTCCCCTGGTCCTCCATCCAATCAAGCTTTAATTCCCCTGGCCCTCTGGCCAATTCCAGCATAAGATCTCCCCAAATCTCCAGCCAATCAGAGTACGTCACCCTCTGCTGGCCAATCAGAGCACAGGATTCCCATCCAACAGAGCTTTGATTCCCCCAGCCCTCTGGCCAATCAGAGCATGTCATCCTCTGCTAGCCAATCAGGGCTTGGGATCTCCCCAGATCTCTGGCCCATCAGAACTCATGACCCTCTGCTGGCCAATCAGAGCACAGGATTCCTCTGGTCCTCCATCCAATCGAGCTTCAATTCCCCCAATCCGCTGGCCAATTGGAACCCAGGACCTCCCCCATTGGCCAATCAGCACCCAGGGCCTCCCCACTGGCCAATCAGCACCCAGGGCCTCCCCATCAGCCAATCAGCACCCAGGGCCTTCCCCATCAGCCAATCAGCACCCAGGCTCTCCCCAATTGGCCAATCAGCACCCAGGGCCTTCCCCATCGGCCAATCAGCACCCAGGCTCTCCCCATTGGCCAATCAGCACCCAGGCTCTCCCCATTGGCCAATCAGCACCCAGGCTCTCCCCCATTGGCCAATCAGTACCCAGGCTCTCCCCAATTGGCCAATCAGGTCCTCCCCATTGGCCAATCAGCACCCATGTCCTCCCCCATTAGCCAATCAGCATTCAAGCTCTCCCCCACTGGCCAATCAGCACCCAGGCCTCCCCCACTGGCCAATCAGCACCCAGGCTCTCCCACACTGGCCAATCAGCACCCAGTTCCTCCCCCATTGGCCAACCAGCCCCCCGGCTGTCCCCATTGGCCAATCAGGCGGCGGGGGGCGTGTCCTCACCTCTCCAGGCTGCGCGGCACCAGGAAGGGGGGCGGGGGCAGCCCCAGCATCTGCCGGGGCCGGGGGGGGGGCGCGGGCTGGGGGCTCTCAGGGGGCCCCCCCCGGCCCCCCTCGCTCACCAGGGGCAGCTGCAGGGCTGGGGGGGGGAGAGCAGAGTCAGGGACCCCAAAAACGGGGGGAGACAGAACCCAAAAAATGTGAGAACCCAAAAACGGGGGGAGACAGAACCCAAAACTTGGGGGAGAACCCAAAAATTGGGGGAGAACCCAAAAATGGGGGGAAACCCCCAAAAATTGGGAGAGAACCTCAGAAATGGGGGGAGACAGAACCCAAAAAATGGGGGGAAAATCCCAAAATGGGCAGAGACAGAATGCAAAAAATGGGGGGAGACAGAACCCCAAAAATTGGGGGAGAACCTCAAAAATGGGGGAGAACCCCAGAAATGGAAGAGAAAACCCAAAAATGCGGGGAGAACTTCAAAAACGGGGAGAGAACCTCAGAAATGGGGGGGAAAACCCCAAAATAGGGGGAGACAGAACCCCAAAAATTGAGAAGAGAATCCAAAAATGGGGTGTGAACCTCAAAAATGGGGGGAGAACCCCAAATATGGGGGAGAGAACCTCAGAAATGGGGGGAGAATCCCAAAAACAGGGCGAGAACCCCAAAAATGGGGGGGGGGGAGAGAGAACCCTAAAAATGGGGCTGAGAACTCCAAAAACAGGGGGAGAACCCCAAAAATGGGGGAAGACCCCAAAATGTGGGGAAAATCCCAAAATGGGGAGAGACAGAACCCCAAAAATGGGGGGAGAACCTCAAAATGGGGAGAGAACCTCAAAAATGGGGAGAGACAGAACCCAAAAAATGTGAGAACCCAAAAATGGGGGGAGAACCTCAGAAATGGGGGGAAACCCCCAAAATGGGGGGAGACAGAACCCCCAAAATTGAGAAGAGAATCCAAAAATGGGGTGTGAACCTCAAAAATGGGGAGAGAACCTCAAAAATGGAGGGAAGACCCCAAAATGGGAGAACCCCCAAAAATGGGGGAAGACAGAACCCCAAAAATGGGGCAAAAAACCCAAAAATGGAGGGAAAACCCCAAAATGGGGGGACAACCCCCAAAATGGGGAGAGAAGCCCAAAAACGGGGAGAGACAGAACTCCAGAAATTGGAGAGAACCTCAAAAACAGGGGGAAAATCCCAAAATGGGGGGACAACCCCAAAAATGGGAAAAGAACCCCAAAAAACAGGGGGAGAACCTCAGAAATGGGTGGGAAAACCCCCAAATGGGGGGAGAACCCCAAAAACGGAGAGAGAATCTCAAAATGTGGGGAGAACCTCAAAAATGGGGGGAAAAATCCCAAAATGGAGAGTGACAGAACCCCAAAAATGGGAGAAAGAACCCCAAAATAGGGGAAAGAACCCCAAAAATGGGGGGAAAACTCCAAAATGGGGAGAGACAGAACCCCAAAGATGGGAGAGAACCCAAAAAATTGAGGAGAAACCCCCAAATGGGGGGAGAACCCCAAAAATGAGGAGAGGGAAGCATCAGGGATCCCAAAAATGGTGAGAAAATCCCAAAAATGGGGGGAGAAAGCCAGAAGTTGGAAAGAGTATCCCAAAACTGGAAAATTCAAAATGAGAGAGGGAACTCCAAAAACGGGGAGAGACAGAACCCCCAAAATTGAGAGAAAACCTCAAAAATGGGGGGGGAAACCCCAAAATGAGGGGAGAACCTCAAAAATGGGGAGAAACAGAATCCCAAAAATTGAGGAGAGAACCTCAAAAAAGGGGGGAAAACCCCAAAAATGGAGAGAGAACCCCAAAAATTTGGGAGAGAACCCAAAAATGGAGGAAGAATCCCCAAAATGGAGAGAGACAGAACCCCAAAAATTGGGGAGAGAATCCAAAATGGGGCAGAGAACCTCAAAAATGGAGGGAAAATCCCCAAAATGGAAAGAGAACCCCAAAAAATGGGGAGAACCGGAACCCTAAAAAGGGAGAGAGAACCCAAAAAAGAAAAGGAAATGTCAAAAATGGGGAGAAATCCAAAACCAGGGAGAAATCCCCAAAAATGAAGGGAAAACAGCATCGAGGACCCAAAAAAACGAGGAGAAAATCCCAAAAATGGGGAGAGAATCCCAAAAACAGAGACTCCAAAAATGGGGAGAGACAGAACCCCCCAAATGGGGCAGAGAACCCCAAAAATGGAGAGAGAACCCCAAAAATGAGACGGGAACATCAAAAATGGGGAGAAAACCTAAAAATAAGGAGAGGACCCCAAAAATGGGGAGAGAACCCCAAAAATGGAGGGAAAGGAGCATCAAGGACCCAAAAAATGGTGAGAAAATCCCAAATATCGGGAGAGAACCCCCCAAAAATGGAGAGAGAACCCCAAAAATGGAGAATCCAAAAAAAGGGAGAGAGCTCCCCAAATGGGGAGAGACAGAACCCCCCAAAACGCGGCACAGAACCCCAAACCAGGGCAGGAACCTCAAAAATGGGGGAAAGAACCCCAAAACTGAGGAGGGAACCTCAAAACCGAGGAGAGAACCCCGAAAATGGGGAGAAAACCCTAAAAACAGGGGAGAGAGGAGCGCCAGGGAGCCCAAAAATGGGGGGAGACGCCCAAAATCCACGGAGGGGGAGAGGAAAAAATGGGTCAGGAACCCCAAAATTGGGGTGGGGGAACAAGAAACTCGGCCAGGAGCCCCGAAAGCCAAGAGAGAAAAAAGGCAGGACCCCAAAAACGGGGGGAGAGGTTCAGCGAGACCCCAAAATGGGGTGGGGGAAAATCAGAGCCCCAAACCCAGCGAGCCCCCCCAGCCCCCCCCTTTCCCCAGGGACTGGACCAGTTCAGACCAGTCCGGCCCCATTCCAGCCCCAGTCTGGCCCCGTTTGCCCGAAGTTCCTCCCAAATGTTTTTCTTCCTTTCTCCTCCTCCTGCCCCATTTCTCCAGCCTCCCCCCTTCCTCCGTTCCTGCCCCAATTCCCCCATTCCTGCCCCAATTTTTCCCCATCTCTGCCCCATTCTCCCCCAATTTTCCCCCATTTCCCCCGTTCCTGCCCCATTTTTCCATTCCTGCCCCAATTTTCCCCATTCCTGCCCCATTCCTGCCCAAATTCCCCCATTCCTGTCCCAATTCCCCCGTTCCTGCCCCAATTTCCCCCCATTTCTGCCCCATTTTCCCCAATTTCCCCCATTCCTGCCCCAATTTTTCCCCATTCCTGCCCCATTCCTGCCCCAATTTTTCCCCATTTCTGCCCCATTCTCCCCCAGTTTTCCCCCATTTCCCCCGTTCCTGCCCCATTTTTCCATTCCTGCCCCAATTTTCCCCCATTCCTGCCCCATTCCCCCCATTCCTGCCCCAATTTTCCCCCATTTCTGCCCCAATTCCCCAATTTTCCCCATTCCTGCCCCAATTTACCCCATTCCTGCCCCAATTCCCCCATTCCTGCCCCAATTTCCCTCCATTTCTGCCCCATTCTCCCCCAATTTTCCCCCATTTCCCGCCCCATTTTCCCTCATTCCTGCCCCATTTCCCCCAATTTTCCCCATTCCTGCCCCATTTTCCCCAATTTTCCCCATTCCTGCCCCATTTTTTCCCCACTCCTGCCCTATTTTCCCCAATTTCCCCCGTTCCTGCCCCATTTCCCCCAATTTTCCGTATTTCTGCCCCATTCCCCCCAATTTTCCCCATTCCTGCCCCATTTTTCCCCACTCCTGCCCTATTTTCCCCAATTTCCCCCATTTCTGCCTCATTTTCCCCCATTTCTGCCCATTTCCCCCAATTTTCCCCATTCCTGCCCCAATTCCCCCATTTCTGCCCCATTCTCCCCCAATTTTCCCCCATTTCCCCATCCCTGCCCCATTTTCCCCAATTCCCCCATTCCTGCCTCAATTTTCCCCAATTTCCCCCATTCCTGCCCCATTTTTTCCCCATTCCTGCCCCAATTTCCCCCCATTTCTGACCCCATTTCCCCAATTTTCCCCATTCCTGCCCCAATTCCCCCATTCCTGCCCCAATTTTTCCCCATTCCTGCCCCATTCCCCCCAATTTTCCCCCATTTTCCCATCCCTGCCCCATTTTCCCCAATTCTGCCCCATTTCTGCCCATTTTTTCCCCATTCCTGCCCCAATTTCCCCCCATTTCTGCCCCATTTTCCCCAATTTTCCCCATTCCTGCCCCAATTTCCCCCCAATTTTCTCCCATCCCTGCCCCAATTTCCCCCCATTCCTGCCCCAATTCCCCCATTCCTGCCCCATTTTCCCCCCATTTCTGCCCCATTCTCCCCCAATTTTCCCCCATTTCCCCCATTCCTGCCCCAATTTTCCCCCATTTTCCCCATTCCTGCCCCATTTTCCGCAAAGTCCCCATTCCTGCCCCAATTTTCCCCATTTCTGCCCCATTTTCCCCATTCCTGCCCCATTTTTTCCCCACTCCTGCCCTATTTTCCCCATTTTCCCCCATTCCTGCCCCAATTTCCCCCAATTTTCTCCCATCCCTGCCCCAATTTCCCCCCATTCCTGCCCCAATTCCCCCATTCCTGCCCCAATTTCCCTCCATTTCTGCCCCATTCTCCCCCAATTTTCCCCCATTTCCCCCATCCCTGCCCAATTTTCCCCAATTCCCCCATTCCTGCCCCATTTTTTCCCCCATTCCTGCCCCAATTTCCCCCCATTTCTGCCCCATTTTCCCCAATTTTCCCCCATTCCTGCCCCATTTTCCGCAAATTCCCCCGTTCCTGTCCCAATTTTCCCCATTTCTGCCCCATTTTCCCCATTCCTGCCCCATTTTTTCCCCACTCCTGCCCTATTTTCCCCATTTTCCCCCATTCCTGCCCCATTTTCCCCCTTCCCATCCCATTTCCCCCCTTCCTGCCCAAGTTCCCCCACTCCTGCCTCGTTTTTTTCCCTTCCCATCCCGTTCTCCCTCCCCCAAATATCCCCATTTCCCCCCAAATTTCCCCATTTCCCCCCAAATTTCCCCATTTCCCTCCCACTTCTCCTGGTTTTCCCCAATTTTCCCCATTTTTTCCCCGTTTCCTCCTGGTTCTTCCCCATTTTCCCCTCATTTTTCCCTTTCCCTCCACTTTTCCCATTTTCCCCACTTTTTCCCTATTTCCCCCCATTTTTCCACATTTCCCTTGGGTTTTTTTCCCATTTTTCTCCATTTTTTTGCCTGTTTTTCCCCATTTTCCCATTTCTCCATTTCCCCCCATTTTTTCTCATTTTTTTTCCCATTTTCACCCCATTTTCCCCCATTTTCCCCCATTTTTCCCCACTTCCACCCTGTCTTTTCCTGATTTTTTCTCCATTTCCCACCCATTTTTCTCCATTTTTTCCATTTCCCCCCCATTTTCCCCATCTTCCCCCATTTCTCCTCCATTTTTCCCATTTTCCCCCATTCCCCCCTTATCCTCCCCATTTTCCTCCCATGTCTCCTCCATTCCCCCCCTCATTTTTCCACATTTCCTACATTTTTTCCCATTTTTCCCCATTTCCCCAATTTTCCTCCATTTTTCCCCATTTTTTCCCCATTTCCTCATTTTTTTCATTTCCCCCATTTCCCCTCATTTTCCCCCATTTTTCCCCATTTCCCCCTCGTTTTTTCCTCCATTTTCCCATTTCCCTCCACTTTTCCCCATTTCCCCCCCATTTTTCCCCCATTTCCCCTCAATTTTCCCCCATTTTTTCCCATTTCCCCCCCAATTTTTCCCATTTTTTTTCCCATTTCCCCCCATTTCCTCATTTCCCCCATTTCCCATTTCCCCCCATTTCCCCCATTTTTCCCCCATTCCCCCCCCAATTTTTCCCCATTTTTTCCCCACTTCCCCCCAATTTTTCCCCATTTCTCCCCCATTTTTTTCCCATTTGTCCCATTTTTTCCCCCAATTTTCCCCCATTCTCCCCCCCGTCCCCCCCCCCATTTTCCGCGTTGCCCCGCTCCGGCCGCATGCTCCACGGGGCCGGGGGGGCCAAACCATGCCACAGCCACGGGGGGGGAATGGGAAAGGGGGAGCGGGGGGGCGGGGCCATTGCAGGCTGGGGGCGGGGCCATTGCAGGCTGGGGGCGGGGCCATTGCAGGCTGGGGGCGGGGCCATTGCAGGCTGGGGGCGGGGCCATTGCAGGCTGGGGGGCGGGGCCATTGCAGGCTGGGGGCGGGGCCATTGCAGGCTGGGGGCGGGTTATTTTGGATAATGGGGAGGGGGGAGGGGCAAAGCTGCTCCGAGGGGGGAAACTGAGGCACGGGGGGGGGTGGGGAGGGGTTAAATGGGGTGGGGGAGGGGAGGGGACCCCCAAATTATTTTGGGGGGGGGTGGGGGAGGGGCGGTACCTGCTCGCTGGGACGGAGCGGGGGGCGGGGCTAAGGGTGATGACGATGACTGGAGAATTTGGGGGGGGGGGAGGGGAGGGAGGAGAAAATAATAAAAAGAAAATAAAAATAAAAAATAAAATAAAAAATAAAAATAAAAATAAAAATAAAAAATAAAAATAAAATGAAATTAAAATGCAAAATAAAAGAAAAGAACAGAAAGAAAAAAGAGAATGAATGATAAAGGCAGAGGTACGGGGGGGGTGGGATGGGGGGGGAATTAATTAAATTGGGGGGTAATTAATTAAATTGGGGAAAATTAATTTAATTGGGGGTGGTTAATTAAAATCGGGGGCAAAAAACCGATTTAAATTGGGGGAAATGGATTTAAATCGGGGGTAAAAATTAATTTTGATTGAGGAAATTAATTGAAGGAAATTAATTTAAATTGGGGGAAATTAATTTAAATTGGGGGGGAAAATCAATTTAATTGGGGATAAAAAAAATCAATTTTAATTGGGGAATTGAAGTCAAAATGGAAGAAATTAATTGAAAGCGGATTTAAATTGGTGGGGAAATTAATTTAAATGGGAAAATAAATGAATTTAAATTGGGGAAATTAATTAAATTGGAGAAGAAATTAATTTAAATTGGGAAAATTAATTAATTGGAGAAGAAATGAATTTAAATTGGGGGAAATTAATTAAATTGGAGAAGAAATGAATTTAAATTGGGGGAAATGAATTAAATTGGAGGAGAAATTAATTTAAATTGGGGAAATTAATTTAAATTGGAGAAGAAATGAATTTAAATTGGGGAAATGAATTAAATTGGAGAAGAAATTATTTAAATTGGGGGAAATTAATTTAAATTGGAGGAGAAATTAATTTAAATTTGGGGGAATTAATTTAAATTAGCACAAAAATGGATTTAAATTTGTGGGAAAATGTATTTAAATTGGAGAAGAAACGAATTTAATTGAGGGAAATGAATTTAATTGGGGGCAAAAATCAATTTTAATCGAGGAAATTAATTAAATTGGGAAGAAATGGATTTCGATTGGGGGAAATTAATTTAAATTGGGGGAATTAATTAAACGGGGGCAAAAAATCAATTTAAATTGGAGAAAAAATGAATTTTATACTGGGGGGGAAGGAATTTAAATTGAAGGAAATTAAATTGGGGGAAATCAATTTAATTGGGGGGAAAAATCAATTTAATTGGGGGGAAAAATCAATTTTAATTGGGGGTAAAAATCAATTTAATTGGGGGTAAAAATCAATTTAATTGGGGGGAAAAATCAATTTAAATTGGGGGGAAAAATCAATTTAATTGGGGGGAAAAATCAATTTAATTGGGGGTAAAAATCAATTTTAATTGGGGGGAAAAATCAATTTAAATTGGGGAGAAAAATCAATTTAAATTGGGCGGAAAATCAATTTAATTGGGGGTAAAAATCAATTTTAATTGGGGGGAAAATCAATTTAAATTGGGGGAAAAAACAATTTTAATTGGGGGAAAAATCAATTTAATTGGGGGGAAAATCAATTTTAATTGGGGGGAAAAATCAATTTAAATTGGGGGAAAAATCAATTTAAATTGGGGGGAAAAATCAATTTAAATTGGGGGGAAAAATCAATTTAATTGGGGTAAAAATCAATTTTAATTGGGGGGAAAAATCAATTTAATTGGGGGGAAAAAACAATTTTAATTGGGGTAAAAATCAATTTAATTGGGGTAAAAATCAATTTTAATTGGGGGTAAAAATGAATTTAATTGGGGGTAAAAATCAATTTAAATTGGGGGTGAAAATCAATTTAAATTGGGGGAAAAATCAATTTTTAATTGGGGGGAAAAAATCAATTTAAATTGGGGGGAAAAATCATTTTAATTGGGGAAAAATCAATTTAAATTGGGGAAAAATCAATTTAATTGGGGGGAAAAATCAATTTAATTGGGGGGAAAAATCAATTTAATTGGGGGGAAAAAATCAATTTAAATTGGGGAGAAAAATCAATTTAAATTGGGGGGAAAAATCAATTTAAATTGGGGGGAAAAATCAATTTAAATTGGGGCGAAAAATCAATTTAATTGGGGGTAAAAATCAATTTAAATTGGGGGGAAAAATCAATTTAATTGGGGGTAAAAATCAATTTAATTGGGGGTAAAAATCAATTTAAATTGGGGGTAAAAATCAATTTAAATTGGGGCGAAAAATCAATTAAATTGGGGGGAAAAATCAATTTAAATTGGGGCGAAAAATCAATTTAAATTGGGGCGAAAAATCAATTTAAATTGGGGGGAAAAATCAATTTAAATTGGGGTAAAAATCAATTTAAATTGGGGTAAAAATCAATTTAAATTGGGGGTAAAAATCAATTTAAATTGGGGCGAAAAATCAATTTAAATTGGGGGTAAAAATCAATTTAATTGGGGGGAAAAATCAATTTAATTGGGGGTAAAAATCAATTTAATTGGGGGTAAAAATCATTTAAATTGGGGCGAAAAATCAATTTAAATTGGGGCGAAAAATCAATTTAAATTGGGGGGAAAAATCAATTTAAATTGGGGGAAAAATCAATTTAAATTGGGGGTAAAAATCAATTTAAATTGGGGGGAAAATCAATTTAATTGGGGGGAAAAATCAATTTAAATTGGGGGGAAAATCAATTTTAATTGGGGGGAAAAATCAATTTAAATTGGGGGAAAAATCAATTTAAATTGGGGGGAAAAATCAATTTAAATTGGGGGGAAAAATCAATTTAATTGGGGGTAAAAATCAATTTTAATTGGGGGGAAAAATCAATTTAATTGGGGGTAAAAATCAATTTTAATTGGGGGGAAAATCAATTTAATTGGGGGGAAAAATCAATTTAAATTGGGGGAAAAATCAATTTAAATTGGGGGGAAAAATCAATTTAAATTGGGGCGAAAAATCAATTTAAATTGGGGCGAAAAATCAATTTAAATTGGGGGGAAAAATCAATTTAAATTGGGGGTAAAAATCAATTTAAATTGGGGCGAAAAATCAATTTAATTGGGGGTAAAAATCAATTTAAATTGGGGGGAAAAATCAATTTAATTGGGGGTAAAAATCAATTTAAATTGGGGGAAAATCAATTTAAATTGGGGGAAAAATCAATTTAATTGGGGGTAAAAATCAATTTAAATTGGGGGGAAAAATCAATTTAATTGGGGGTAAAAATCAATTTAAATTGGGGGGAAAAAATCAATTTAATTGGGGGTAAAAATCAATTTAAATTGGGGGTAAAAATCAATTTAAATTGGGGGAAAAATCAATTTTAATTGGGGGGAAAAATCAATTTAATTGGGGTAAAAATCAATTTAATTGGGGGTAAAAATCAATTTAAATTGGGGGAAAAATCAATTTAAATTGGGGGAAAAAATCAATTTAATTGGGGGGAAAAAATCAATTTTAATTGGGGGGAAAAATCAATTTAATTGAGGGTAAAAATCAATTTAAATTGGGGAAAAATCAATTTAATTGGGGTAAAAATCAATTTAATTGAGGGTAAAAATCAATTTAAATTGGGGGAAAAATCAATTTAAATTGGGGGAAAAATCAATTTAATTGGGGGGAAAAATCAATTTTAATTGGGGGGAAAAATCAATTTTAAATTGGGGGGAAAAATCAATTTAATTGGGGGAAAAAATCAATTTAAATTGGGGGGAAAAATCAATTTAATTGGGGGAAAAAATCAATTTAATTGGGGGGAAAAATCAATTTAATTGGGGGGAAAAATCAATTTAATTGGGGGGAAAAATCAATTTAATTGGGGGGGAAAATCAATTTAAATTGGGGGTAAAAATCAATTTAAATTGGGGGTAAAAATCAATTTAAATTGGGGGGAAAAATCAATTTAATTGGGGCAAAAATCAATTTAAATTGGGGGGAAAAATCAATTTAAATTGGGGAAAAATAAATTTAAATTGGGGGTAAAAATCAATTTAATTGGGGTAAAAATCAATTTAATTGGGGGTAAAAATCAATTTAAATTGGGGGGAAAAATCAATTTTAATTGGGGGGAAAAATCAATTTTAATTGGGGGGAAAAATCAATTTAAATTGGGGGGAAAAATCAATTTTAATTGGGGGAAAAATCAATTTAATTGGGGGGAAAAATCAATTTAATTGGGGGAAAAATCAATTTAATTGGGGGAAAAATCAATTTTAATTGGGGGGTAAAATTCAATTTAATTGGGGGTAAAAATCAATTTAAATTGGGGGAAAAATCAATTTAAATTGGGGGGAAAAATCAATTTAAATTGGGGGGAAAAATCAATTTAAATTGGGGGTAAAAATCAATTTTAATTGGGGGGGAAAATCAATTTAATTGGGGGTAAAAATCAATTTAATTGGGGGGAAAAATCAATTTAATTGGGGGAAAAATCAATTTAAATTGGGGGTAAAAATCAATTTAATTGGGGGGAAAATCAATTTAATTGGGGGGGAAAATCAATTTTAATTGGGGGGGAAAATCAATTTAATTGGGGGGTAAAAATCAATTTAATTGGGGGTAAAAATCAATTTAATTGGGGGTAAAAATCAATTTAATTGGGGGGAAAAATCAATTTAAATTGGGGAAAAATCAATTAATTGGGGGTAAAAATCAATTTAATTGGGGGAAAAATCAATTTAAATTGGGGGAAAAATCAATTTAATTGGGGGTAAAAATCAATTTAATTGGGGGGAAAAATCAATTTTAATTGGGGGGAAAAATCAATTTAATTGGGGTAAAAATCAATTTAATTGAGGGTAAAAATCAATTTAATTGGGGGCAAAAACCAATTTAAATTGGGGAAAATTAATTTAAACTGGGGGAAAATCAATTTAAATTGGGGGGGAAAAACCAATTAAAATGAGAGGAAAACAATTTAAATTGGGGGGAATTAATTAAATTGGGGCAAAATCAATTTTAATTGGGGGAAACGAATTTAAATTAGGGGTAAAAATCATTTAAACTGGAGAAAAAAAAATGAATTTAAATTGGGGGAGAAATGAATTTAAATGGGTGGAAATGAATTTAAATTGGGTAAAAATCAATTCAAATTGGGGAGATTAATTAAATAGGAAGGAAATGAATTTAAATTGGAAGAAAATTAATTTAAATTGGAGGAAAATTAATTTAAATTGGAGGAAAATTAATTTAAATTGGAGGAAAATGAATTTAAATTGGAAGAAAATGAATTTAAATTGGAGGAAAATGAATTTAAATTGGAGGAAAATTAATTTAAATTGAGGGCAGAAATTAATTTCAATCGGGGGCAGAAAATATTTTAAATTGGGGGAAATGAGTTTAAATTTGGGGCAAAACGGATTTAAAGTGGTGAGGAATTAATTTAAATTGGGAGAAATCAATTTAAATTGGGGGTAAAAATGAACTTAAATTGGAGAAGAAATTAATTTCAATTGGAGGGCAAAAATCAATTTAAATTGGGGGAAAGGAATTTAAATTGGGGGCAAAAATCAATTTAAATTTTGGGCAAAACGGATTTAAATCGTTGGGGAAATGAAGTTAAATTGGAGGAAATTAACTTGAATTGGAGGGGGGGAAATTAATTAAAATTGGAGGAAATTAATTTAAATCGGGGGCAAAAACGGATTTAAATTGGGGGTAAAAATCTATTTTAATTGGCAGAAATCAATTTAAATTGGGGGGCAAAAATTAATTTAAATTGGAGAAAATTAATTTAAATTGGGAGGAAAATCAATTTGAATTGGAGGAAAATTAATTTGAATTGGGGAAAATTAATTTAAATTGGGAGGAAAATCAATTTAAATTGGGAGGAAAATTAATTTAAATTGGGGGAAATCAATTTAAATTGGGAGGAAAATTAATTTGAATTGGGAGGAAAATTTAATTTAAATTGGGGAAAATGAATTTAAATTGGGAGGAAAATGAATTTGAATTGGGGAAAATGAATTTAAATTGCAGGAAATGAATTTAAATTGCAGGAAATGAATTTAAATTGAGAGAACTGAGTTTAAATTGGGGGGAAAATGAATTTAAATTGGAGAAAATTAATTTGAATTGGGAGGAAAATTTAATTTAAATTGGGGAAAATCAATTTAAATTGGGAGGAAAATTAATTTGAATTGGGGAAAATCAATTTAAATTGGGAGGAAAATTAATTTGAATTGGGGAAAATTAATTTAAATTGCAGGAAATGAATTTAAATTGAGAGGAACTGAGTTTAAATTGGGGGGAAAATGAATTTAAATTGGGGGAAATGAATTTAAATTAAAAAACTGGATTTAATTGGGAGGAGATTAATTGGGTTTTAATTAGGGCGGGGGCAGGAAGAATTTTTAATTGGGACAAACGAACTTGAGGTGAAGTTTGGGGGAGCAGGAATGAAATGGGGGGAGAGAGATTTAAATGAAGTTTTAATGGAATTTATATGAAATTTAAATAAAATTTAAATAAAGTTTAAATAAAATTTCAATGAAATTTATAGGGAATTGAAGTGAATTTTAAGTCTAAATGAAATTTGCATGAAACTTAAAAATTTACATAAAATTTAACTTAAAAATTTACATGAATTTTGAATGAAATTTGAATGAAATTTGCATGAAATTTAAGTGACATTTAAATAAAATTTAAGCAAAATTTAAATAAAATTCATATTAAATCCACGTGAAATGAAAATAAAATTTAAGCGAAACTTCAGTAAAATTTAAATTAAATTTAAACAAAACTTAAACAATTTCAATGAAGTTCCAATGAGATTTAAAGAAAATTTCAATGAAATTAATATGAAATTTATATGAAATTAAAAATTAAATTTAAACGAAACTTAAAGGAAACCGAAACAAAGTTTAAATGAAGTTTAAACAAAATTTTAATGACGTTTAAATGAAGTTTATATGAAATTTACATGAAATTTAAATGAAACTTAAATGAAATACAAATGCAATTTAAATGAAATTTCAATGAAAATCCCAGGCAATTTCAATGAAGTTTTAAAAAAATTCAAATGAAATTTAAACGAAATTTCAATGAAATTTTCTATGAAATTTAAATTAAATTTAAATGAAATGGGGAAGGAGAAAGATTTAACTGGAGGGGAGGACAGGAGCAAAATTCAGAGGAGAAAATTAAATTTGGGGGGAACAGAAATGAATTTAAATTGGGAGGAAAAATCAATTTAAATTGGGGGAAACGACAGAATTTTAAATGAAATTTGATTAAAATTTGGATGAAATCTGGATAAATTTGAATAAAATTTGAATTAAATGTAAATAAAATTTAAATAAAATTTAAATTAAATGGGGGAGGAAAAAGATTTAACTGGAGGGGGGACAAGAACAAAATTCAGAGGGGAAAAAAATTAAATTTGGGGGGAAATCAATTTAAATTGGGGGGCACAGGAGTGAATTTGGGGGATGGATTTAAATTGGGGAGGGGCTGAAAATGAATTTCAAATGAATTTTAAATGAATTTAAATTTGGAAAACGGGAGCGGGAGAAAGAGGAGAGAAGGGAGGGGAGGTGGGGGCTGCTCCCCCCCCGGCCAGGAAATCCCAAAAAAATCCCCAAAAAAAATCCGAAAAAAACCTAAAAATACCAAAAAACAAAACCCCAAAAATCCAAAAGAAAACCCCCAAAATCCCCCAAAAAAACCCCAAATAATCCCCAAATAATCACAAAAAACCCCAAATAAACCCCAAAAAATACAAAAAAAACCCCCAAATAATCCCCAAAAAATCCCAAAAAAACCCCAAATAATCCCCCAAAAATACAAAAAAAACCCCAAATAATCCTCAAAAAATCCCAAAAAATCCCGAAAAAATCCCCAAAAAATCCCCAAAATCCCCCAAAGCTGCTGGGACTGTCCTACCTGGCGGGGGGGTCCTCGAGGTGGTGACTTGGGGGGGGGGGGGAACCCCCAGAAAATCCCAATCCCGAGCCCCCCAAACCCCGCTGGGAACCCCCAAAATCCCCCCAAAATCCCAGAGCCTCCCAAAAGCCTTCCCACTGCCCCCCCAAAATTCCCTGGTTTCCTAAAGTGCCCCAAAACGTCCCTAAATGTCCCTGAAGTGCCCCAAAATGTCCCTAAAGTGCCCTAAAATGTCCCTAAAGTGCCCCAAACATCCCCAAAACTGCCCGAAAATGTCCCCAAAATGGCCCTAAAGCGCCCCAAAATGTCCCTAAAGTGCCCCAAAATGTCCCTAAAGTGCCCCAAACACCCCCCAAACTGCCCCAAAATGTCCCCAAAATGTCCCTAAATGTCCCTAAAGTGCCCCAAAATGTCCCTAAAGTGCCCCAAAATGTCCCTAAAGTGCCCCAAAACTGCCCCAAAATGTCCCTCAAGTGCCCCAAACACCCCCCAAACTGCCCCAAAATGTCCCTAAATGTCCCTAAAGCGCCACAAAATGTCCCTAAAGTGCCCCAAACACCCCCCAAACTGCCCCAAAATGTCCCTAAATGTCCCTAAAGTACCCCAAAACTGCCCCAAAATGTCCCTCAAGTGCCCCAAACACCCCAAAATTGCCCCAACCCCTCCAAACACGAGCCAGAACTGCCCCAAAATGCCCCTAAATTGCCCAAATCGCGCAGAAACGGCCCCAAATATCCCAAATCAGCCTCAAATCCCACTAAAAAACCCCAAAACTGCCCCAAAATGTCCCTAAAGTGCCCCAAAATGTCCCCAAAATGTCCCTGAAGGGCCCCAAACTGCACAGAAACGGCCCCAAATATCCCAAATCATCCCCAAACCCCACTAAAAAACCCCAAAACTGCCCTAAAATGACCCTGAAATACCCCAAAACATCCCCCAAACCCCCCCAAATGATCCAGAACTGCCCCAAACCGCCCCTAAAGTGCCCCCAAAACCCCTCAAAAAGGAGCCAGAACGGCCCCAAAATGTCCCTGAAGTGCCCCAAACTGCACAGAAACGGCCCCAAATATCCCAAATCAGCCTCAAACCCGCTAAAAAAACCCCAAACTGCCCCGAAATGTCCCTAAAGTGCCCTGAACACCCCAAAACTGCCCCCAAATGTCCCCAAAATGCCCCCAAAACGTCCCCAACCCCTCCAAAAAGGAGCCTGAAGTGCCCCAAAATGTCCCTGAACTGCCCCAAATTGCACAGAAACGGCCCCAAATATCCCAAATCAGCCTCAAACCCCACTAAAAACCCCAAAAGTGCCTCAAAATGTCCCTAAAATACCCCAAACATCCCAAAACTGCCCCGAACCGCCCCGAACTGCCCCGAACACCCCCGAAATGCCCCGAAATGCCCCGAAATGCCCCGAACTGCCCCGAACACCCCCGAACTCCCCCGAACACCCCCGAACTGTCCCGAAATGCCCCGAACTGCCCCGAACACCCCCGAAATGCCCCGAACACCTCCGAACCGCCCCGAAACGCCCCTAAACCGCCCCCACCCCCACAAAAAGGCCCCTAAAACCCCCCCGCCCCCCCTCACGGGCCCCTCCGCCCCCATCGCCCCCTCAGAGCCCCGAGCCGCTCCCCCCTCCCCCCCCCCCCCCCCGACCGCGGCCTCCCCTCAGCCGCCCCGCCCCCCCCCACCCCCTCCCGGCCCGGGGCTCCCGGGGCTCCGCCGGTGCCGCTTACTGGGGCGGGCGCGGGCGGGGCCGATGTCGAGGTTGAGGTCGATTCTCCGCCGCGCCTCGCGGTTCTCCTGCTTCAGCTTCGCCTCCAGCCGCGACAGCTTCTGCTCCAGCGAGGACGCCGCCATCTTCCCCCCCTTCCCCCGCGTCGCGCATGCGCGGGGCACGCGCGGGGCGGGGCTTGGAGACCCCTCGCCGGCCGCCGTACGGAGGGAGGGGAGCAGAGGGAGCAGCCATCTTTCCGCCTGCCGCGGTTAATTGCGCATGCGCAGAGCGCGTTGCTATGAAGTATGGGTCTCGCCGGCCGCCGTACGGAGGGAGGGTAAAGTGGGCGCCGCTATATTGCCCCGGATATGGTTGTTGCGCATGCGCATAACGCTGTATTCGGATGTTTGGGTCTTCCTGCCGCCGTACGGATGAAGGGAGAAGAGGGCGCCGCCATTTCCCCGAGGGAGCCGTCATTGCGCATGCGCAGAGCAACGGGAGGCAATTATGCGCCTCATCCCTCGCTTTAGAAGGGGGAGAACTGAAGGGAGGACAAAGAGGAGGATTTGGGTTCCTTTGGCCGCTGTAGGAACGCGCGATGAGGGGCTGAGGAGAGGGCACGGCGGCTTTTTGGCCCCGCTGGCCGCCGTACGGAAAGAGGGTACGTGGACGCCGCCATCTTCATCGGGGAACGGCTATTACGCATGCGCACTGAGGAATGCCTTTGGGCCTCTCCGGCCGCCGTAGAGAAGTAGGACACGGAGCTTGTTGAGCCCAGCCGGCCGCCGTAGGGCGGCGGAATAGGGGGTGAGAGGGAACAGAGCGGCTTTGGGGCCTCTCCGGCCTCTGTAGCGGGACACGGTGCGGGAGGCGATCCTAGATAAACATTTCTGGGGCTGTACGGGCACGTGGGGGCAATTAGGGCTTGCGTAGGGGCTCTGTGGGTCGGAAGGGCTGTATGAGGGGCTGAGGATGTTTTAGAGCGGCTGGAAGAACATTAGGAGTGTCGGGGCATTTGTTGCTTTAGTGGCGTCTGAGGCTGTTTCTGGGGCAGTTTAGGCCGGTTTGGGGGCAGCTGTTGCTCCTTTAGTGAAGCCTGAGGCTGTTTTGGGGGTGTTCGGGGCAGTTCAGAGATGTTTGAGGGCATTTTAGGGGTTCTGAGGCTGGTTTGGGGCAGTCGAGGCTTGTTTATAGAGCGGGGCTTTTGGGCCCTGCCGGCCGCCGTAGGGGACGTGGTGGCTTCAGATACGTTAGGGCGCATGCGCAGAGCAGGCCGGGCGCATGGGCGAGGCCGGAAGGGCTCCCGTGGGGACAGGCGCCCCCTGCCGGGCGGGAGGACCACGCGCAGCACCCTCCGCTCACCGGGGATCCCCGAGACCCCCAAACGTTCCTCGCTCCACCCAAATCCGCCCTTTGGGGGGCGCTCTAAGGCGAAAGGACCCCCCGAAACGGGGGGGGGCCGCACCCCAAAAGCCCCCTCCCCGTCCACCCCGCGAGCTTTTGTTATCCCTTCATTTCATTTTTTTCCGTTTTTATTTAAAAAAAACCCAAAACGAGCCAGGCCCGGGGAAGGGGAGAGGGGCACAGACTGCGAGGGGGGGGAGGGGAGGGGTTTGGGGGGGCCGCACCCCAATTTGGGGAGGGGGCACAGGCTGGGGCAAGGTTAAAACAGCTCCGGGCAGAGCCCCCCCCCAACCCCCTCCCCCCGCGGTAAAAATCCCCCCCCAAAGAAAAGGGGGATCCCCTAAAAAGGGGGCTCCCTCAAGGAGGGGTCACCCCCTCCCCCCCTCCCCGAGAGAGAGACCCCCCCCCAAAAGAGGGGTGACCCCCCCCCCCAAAGGAGCGGAGTGCCCCCACCCCCAGTGCGCCCCGGAGAGGGGTGACCCCCCCCCAAAAGAGGGGTGACCCCCCCCCAAAAGTGAGAGGTGGACCCCTCTAAAGAGAAGTGACCCTCCTAAAAGAGGGGTCCCCCAAGGAGAAGCCCCCCCCCCCGAAAGAGGGGTGCGACCCCCCCCAAAGGAGAAGTGACCCCTCCCCCCAAAGAGAAGCCCTCCCAAATAAGGGGGGAGACCCCCCCCCAAAAAGAGAGGCAACGCCTCAAAAGGGGGGTGTCCCCCCAGAGAAGAGGGGGTGGCACCCCCAAAAGAGGGGGTGCGACCCCCCCAAAACAGAGCTGAGACCCCCCCTCAAAGTGAGGTGGGACCCCTCCAATAAAAGCAGGACCCCCCCCCAAATCAGAGGTGGGACCCTAAAGAGAGGCGAGACCCCTCCCCCCTAAATAGCCATGGGACCCCCACCCCCTCCCCCAAAAGAGAGGTGGGGACTCCCCAAAAAAAGGGGTGGGACCCCCACCCAGCCCCCCCCTCCCCAAAGTCTCTGTGTGCAGCAGCGGGGGGAGGGAGGAGCCCTCCCGGATACCGGGGCGTCCCTGGGGGTCTGGGGGCTCCCCCCGGGGGTCTGGGGGGGGTCTCAGGCCGGGAAGGGCTCCGGGGGGGGCTCCTCGTCCTGGAAGTGGCTGCGCTGCAGCAGCTTGACGTGGTACTCGTAGATCTTGAGCGCCGGGCCCAGGCGGATGGAGAGCCCCGTCAGCACGTCGGCCCTCTGCATCAGCAGCAGCGACTTGCCGTCGATCTCCTGGGGACATTGGGGACAGTCAGGGGGACAGGGACAGCCAGGGGACACAGGGACAGACGGGGACAGGGACAGACAGGGGGACAGGGACAGACAGGGGACACAGGGACAGACACAAGGGCACAGAGCCCTGTGAGCACATCGGCCCTCTGCATCAGCAGCAGCGACTTGCTGTCGATCTCCTGGGGACATTGGGGACATTGGGGACAGTCAGGGACAGACAGGGGGACAGGGACAGACACAGGGACACCCAGGGGACACAGGGACAGGGACAGCCAGGGGACACAGGGGCACAGAGCCCCGTGAGCACATCAGCCCTCTGCATCAGCAGCAGCGACTTGCCGTCGATCTCCTGGGGACATTGGGGACATTAGGGACAGACAGGGGACACAGGGACAGCCAGGGGACACAGGGACAGACGGGGACAGGGACAGCCAGGGGGACAGGGACAGACACAGGGACACAGGGACAGACACAGGGACACAGAGCCCCGTCAGCACATCGGCCCTCTGCATCAGCAGCGACCTCCCATCGATCTCCTGGGGACATTGGGGACAGTCAGAGACAGACAGGGGGGACAGGGACAGTCACAGGGGCTGGGGACACCCAGGGGACACAGGGACAGACACAGGAACACCCAGGGGACACCCAGGGGACACAGGGACAGACACAGGGACACCCAGGGGACACAGGGACAGACATGGGGACAGTGAGGGACAGACACAGGGACAGACACACAGACACAGGGACACCCAGGGGACACCCAGGGGACACCCAGGGGACACAGGGACACCCAGGGGACACCCAGGGGACACCCAGGGGACACAGGGACAGAAGCTGGAGCAGCCCTGGGCGATGCAGGAGGGTGGGGTGAGGACAGGGGGTGTCTGTGGGGGAAATGGTGTTTGGGGACACCCAGGGACAGAGGGGACACCCCAGGGACAGCTTGGGGACACCCCAGGGACAGAGGGGACACCCCAGGGACAGAGAGGACACTCGGGGACAGAGGGGACACCTCAGGGACAGCTTGGAGACACCCAGGGACAGAGGGGACACCCCAGGGACTGAGGGGACACCCCAGGGACAGCTTGGGGACACCCAGGGACATCTTGGGGACACTCAGGGACAGAGGGGGACACCCCAGGGACAGAGGGGACACCCCAGGGACAGCTGAGGGACACTCAGGGACAGAGGGAACACCTCCAGGGACAGCTTGGGGACACCCCAGGGACAGAGGGGACACCCCCAGGGACAGCTTGGGGACACCCCAGGGACAGAGGGGACACCCCAGGGACAGCTGAGGGACACTCAGGGACAGAGGGGACACCCCAGGGACAGCTTGGGGACACCCCAGGGACAGAGGGAACACTCAGGGGTAGAGGGGACATCCCAGGGACAGCTTGGGGACACCTCAGGGACAGAGGGGACACCTCAGGGACAGTTTGGGGACACTCAGGGACAGAGGGGACACCCAGGGACCCCTGGGGGACAGCGGGGGTGGCCACAGAGGGATTTTGCAAGGGGTGGAGGGGTGGCGTTCTTGGGGACACGCCGGTGACACTGTGGGGACACTGTGGGGACACTGTGGGGACAGAGGGGACCCCGGGGACGTCACCTGCTCCTGGAAGGCGCCGGCCTGCTCGGGAAGCCGGCCTCGGTGAAATACTCGACCACGTCCCGCACCGACCACTCCACCGGATCCACCGCCTTGTCCTTGCGCCTGCGGGGACAGCGTGGGGACACCGTGGGGACAGCGTGGGGACAGGGACACAGGGACAGCGTGGGGACACCGTGGGGACACCGTGGGGACAGGGACACAGGGACAGCGTGGGGACACCGTGGGGACACCGTGGGGACACCGTGGGGACAGGGACACGGGGACAGCGTGGGGACAGCGTGGGGACAGCGTGGGGACAGGGACATGGGGACAGCGTGGGGACAGCGTGGGGACAGGGACACGGGGACAGCGTGGGGACACCGTGGGGACACCGTGGGGACAGGGACACGGGGACAGCGTGGGGACAGCGTGGGGACAGCGTGGGGACAGGGACATGGGGACAGCGTGGGGACAGCGTGGGGACAGGGACACGGGGACAGCGTGGGGACACCGTGGGGACACCGTGGGGACAGGGACACGGGGACAGCGTGGGGACAGGGACACGGGGACAGCGTGGGGACAGGGGGACAGCGTGGGGACACCGTGGGGACACCGTGGGGACAGGGACACGGGGACAGCGTGGGGACACCGTGGGGACAGGGACATGGGGGACACTGTGGGGACACCGTGGGGACACCATGGGGACAGGGACACAGGGACACGGGGACACTGTGGGGACACCGTGGGGACAGGGACATGGGGACACCGTGGGGACGGGGACAGCGTGGGGACACCGTGGGGACAGGGACATGGGGACAGCGTGGGGACAGAGCACAGGGAGATGGGGACATCAAGGGGACAGCGTGGGGACATGGAGACAGGGACATGGGGACACAGCACGGGGACATGGGGACATCATGGGGACATGGAGACACCGTAACCGGGACACTGGGACACTGTCACTGGGGACACTGTCACCGAGGACATGGGGACAGTCACCAGGACCACTGGCATGAGGACACAAGGACATGGTCACCAGGGACGTGGGGACATTGTCCCTGAGGACACTGTCACCGGCACAGGGACACTGTCACTGTCACTCACACAGGGACACTGTCACCAGCATGGGGACACTGTCACTCACATGGGGACACTGTCATTGTCACTCACACAGGGACACACCGGGGCACACACAGACACGGCCACTGGGACAGGGGACACTGGGGACAGAGCCACGGCAGCAGGGGGGTGACACAGGGACAGGGACATCTGGGGGGACACGGTGACAATGGGCACGAGGACAGAGGGACAGCGGGTGGGACGTGGGTGACACAGAGGGACACAGAGGGGACATGGGGCACCCAAGGGGACACAGAGGGACACCAGGGGACGTGTGTGACCCACGGGTGACCCATGGGGACCCCAGGGGACACCAGGGGACATGTGTGACTCAAAGGGATACAGAGGGACACAGGGGACACCAGGGGATATATGTGACACACAGGGACACCAGAGGACACCAGGGACACCAGACAACATGTGTGACACAGAGGGACCCCAGGGGACAGGTGTGATGCCCAGGGACCACAGGGGCCAGGTGTGTCACCCCCAGGGCCAGGTGTGCCCCCCCCCAGAGCCAGGTGTGCCCCTCAGGCCAGGTGTGTGCCCCCCCAGGCAAGGTGTGCGCCCCAGAGCCAGGTGTGCCCCCCCCAGAGCAGGTGTGACCCCCCCAGGGCCAGGTGTGCCCCCCCCAGAGCAGGTGTGACCCCCCCAGGGCCAGGTGTGCCCCCCCAGGGCAGGTGTGCCCCCCAGGGCAGGTGTGTGCCCCCCAGGGCCAGGTGTGCCCCCCCAGGGCAGGTGTGCCCCCCCAGGGCAGGTGTGTGCCCCCCAGGGCCAGGTGTGCCCCCCCAGGGCAGGTGTGCCCCCCAGGCCAGGTGTGCCCCCCAGGCCCAGGTGTGCCCCCCAGGCCAGGTGTGCCCCCCAGGCCCAGGTGTGCCCCCCAGGCCAGGTGTGCCCCTCAGGCCAGGTGTGTGCCCCCCCAGAGCAGGTGTGCCCCCCAGGGCCAGGTGTGCCCCCCTGGGCCAGGTGTGTGCCCCCCAGGGGACAGGTGTGTGCCCCCCAGGGGACAGGTGTGCCCCCCCAGGGCAGGTGTGTGCCCCCCCAGAGCCAGGTGTGCCCCTCAGGCCAGGTGTGTGCCCCCCCAGGCAAGGTGTGCGCCCCAGAGCCAGGTGTGCCCCCCCAGGGCAGGTGTGCCCCCCCCAGGGCCAGGTGTGTGCCCCCCAGGCCAGGTGTGACCCCCCCAGGGCCAGGTGTGCCCCCCCCAGGGCCAGGTGTGCCCCCCAGGCCAGGTGTGTGCCCCCAGGGCAGGTGTGCCCCCCAAGGCCAGGTGTGCCCCCCAGGCCAGGTGTGACCCCAGGGCCTGGTGTGACCCCCAGGGCCAGGTGTGTGCCCCCAGGTGTGCCCCCCCAGGGCAGGTGTGCCCGCCCAAGGCCAGGTGTGCCCCCCAGGTGTGCCCCCAGGCCAGGTGTGTGACCCCAGGGCAGGTGTGACCCCCAGGGGACAGGTGTGACCCCAGGGCAGGTGTGTGCCCCCCAGGTGTGCCCCCCCAGGCCCAGGTGTGTCACTCACGTGCAGCTGAAGGGAGCCCCCTCGGCAGCCTGGGGGCCCGGCCGGCCCGGGGACAGCGGCACCGAGGGCTCGGCCCCGGCCAGCGCTGGGGACACTGCGGGGACACCCCGGGGTGGGGGGGGACAGGGGGACAGGGGGGTCACCCTGAGTGACCCCAGACTGACCCCAGTGCCCCAAACTGCCCTGAGTGCCCCCAAACTGACCCCAGCGCCCCCAAACTGACCCCAGCGCCCCCAAAGTGACCCCAGCACCCCAAACTGCCCTGAGTGCCCCCAAACTGACCCCAGCGCCCCCAAACTGACCCCAGCACCCCCAAACTGCCCCGAGTGCCCCCAAACTGACCCCAGTGCCCCCCCAAACTGACCCCAGCACCCAAAACTGACCCCAGCACCCCCAAACTGCCCTCAGTGCCCCCAAACTGACCCCAGCGCCCCCAAACTGACCCCAGCACCCCCAAACTGCCCTCAGTGCCCCCAAACTGACCCCAGTGCCCCCAAACTGACCCCAGCACCCAAAACTGACCCCAGCACCCCCAAACTGCCCTCAGTGCCCCCAAACTGACCCCAGCGCCCCCAAACTGACCCCAGTGCCCCCCCAAACTGACCCCAGTGCCCCCAAACTGACCCCAGCACCCCCAAAACTGACCCCAGTGCCCCCAAACTGACCCCAGCACCCCCAAACTGACCCCAGTGCCCCCCAAACTGACCTCAGTGCCCCTAAACTGCCCTGAGTGCCCCCCAAACTGACCCCAGTGCCCCCCAAACTGACCCCAGTGCCCCAAACTGACCCCAGCGCCCCCAAACTGACCCCAGTGCCCCCAAACTGACCCCAGTGCCCCCAAAACTGCCCTCAGCGCCCCCAAACTGCCCTGAGTGCCCCCCCAAAACTGACCCCAGCGCCCCCCCAAAACACGCCCCCTGCCCCCCAAAATTACACCTCCCTGACCCCAGCACCCCCAAAATGGAACCTCCCCTGCCCTCAGCACCCCCAAACTGACCCCAGCACCCCCAAAAACACGCCCCTGCCCCCAATAATTGAACCTCCCTACCCCAAGCACCCCCAAAATTGAAGCTTCTTACCCCCAGCACCCCCAAACTGCCCTCAGCACCTCCAGAACCGCCCTCAGCACCCCCAAACTGTCCCCCTGCCCCCCAAAACTGACCTCAGCACTCCCAAAATTAAACCTCCCTGCCCCCAGCACCCCCAAAACCGCCCCCTAGCACCCCCAAAATCACCCCAGCACCCCGAAAACTGGCCTCAGCACCCCCCAAACTTAAACCTCCCAACCCCAGTATCCAAAAACTGCCCCCAGCACCCCCAAAATTAAAACCTCCCTACCCCCAGCACCCCCAAACCGTCCCCAGCACCCCCAAAACTGCCCTCATCACCCCCAAAATGGAACCTCCTAACCCCCAGCACCCCCAAAACCGGCCCTAGCACCCCAAACTTGCCTCCAGCATCCCCAAAATTGAACCTCCCTGCCCCCCAGCACCCCCAAAACTGCCCTCAGCACCCCCTAAACCACACTCAGGACCTCCACAACTGCCCTCAGCATCCCCCAAATTGAACCTCCCTGCCCCCCAGCACCCCCAAAACCGCCCCTCAG
Source organism: Phylloscopus collybita (assembly GCA_027886175.1). Lineage (NCBI taxonomy): Eukaryota > Metazoa > Chordata > Aves > Passeriformes > Phylloscopidae > Phylloscopus > Phylloscopus collybita. The sequence continues at coordinate 55,016 of JAJNNQ010000298.1, forward strand.
CACCCAAACTTTCCTCCAGCACCCCCAAAATTGAACCTCCCTACCCCCAGCACCCCCCCAAAACTGCCCCCCACCCCCCCCCAAACCCCCTTTCCCCCCCCCAGTACCTGCTCTGTCGGGCTGCCCAAAAGCCCCCTCCTTTTTGAGGGGGGCCATGTGCTGGCAGCCCCCCTCCCCCGGGGCGCAGGCCTTGGCCTGGGGGGGGCCTCTCGGGGGGCGGCTGCCCCGGGGGGCGCAGGGGGGGCCCTCCCCGGCCCCTCCCCGTTCAGCTGCCGGGGCGGCCCCCGCGTCCTCCGAGGCCTCGGAGCCCGTCCCGTCCTCGTCCTCCTCGTCCTCATCCTCCTCCTCCTCCTCCTCCTCCCGCGCCGAGGCCTCGCTGCTGCTGCAGGGGGGCTGGGGAGGGGGGGGGGACCCCCGAAAGTTCAGCGTTAACACGGCCCCCCCCAAAAACCCCCTCAGGCTCCCTAAAGCCCCCCCAGTCTCTGTCCCCACCTTGCCAGGTCACCAAAGTCCTTTTGGGGGTCCCCGATCCCCCTGAGATCTCCTCAGAAATCCCCTAAAGGTGCCCTCCCAGCCCCCTCAGGGCCCTCAGCCCCCCCAAGTCCCTCAGGGGACCCCTTAAAATCCCCTCAGGGTCCCTCCCCAAGTCCCTTCAGCCCCCCCAGACCCCTTTTTTTTCTCCGTGTCCCCCCCCACTCGAGACCCCCCCTGGTGTCCCCCCTCTGTCCCCACCAACCCTTCAGGGGTCCCCCCCGTTGCCCCCTCAGCCCCCCGGACACCCCAAATTTCACCCCCGGCCCCCTCAGGGTCACCCTCCCAGAGCCCCCCCAGTCCCCTCCATGCCCTCAGGGTCCCCCTCAAGACCCCCGAACCCCTCAGGGCCTTTCCCCCTCACAAACCCCCTGACGACCCCCGGGTCCCCCCTTCCCCTCATGTCCCCCCCCACTTCCCGCGCTCCCCACCCCCCCCCATCCTCTCAGGGGTCCCCTCACGACCCCCAAACCTTTCCCCTCACCACCCCCCACACCTCTCCGAGCTCAGGCCCCTCACGCTCCCCCCGGGCCCCTCGGTCCCTCTCAGCCCCCCGGGACCCCCGGCCCTTCCTGCGCTGCCCCTCAGGGTCCCCACACGACCCCCGCAGTCCACGGGCCCTCCTCTTCCCCTCACGTCCCGTCCCCTTCCCCGCGCTGCCCCCTCACGACCCCCGGCCCCCTCCCCGCTCCCCTCGGACCATCCCCGCGCTCTCCCTCACCACCCTCGGACCCCTCAGGGTCTCCCCTCAGCTCCCCCCCGGCCCCGGTGCAGCCTGACGACCCCCCGCTCCCCCCGGCCCCTCACCGCTGCCCCCCCTCACGGCTCCCGGGGGCCTCCCCGCCGCTGCCGCCCTCACGACCCCCGCACGCCCCCGCTGCCCTCAGCGCCTCACGGCTCCCCTGCCTCCGATGGCCCCTCAGCCCCCCGGGTGCGCTCTCAGGACCCCCGTTCCCCTCAGCCCCTCACGGTCTGCGGGCCCTCCCCCCGTTCCCCTCAGCCCCTCACCGTCCGCGGGGCCTCCCCATTCCCTTCAGCCCCTCACCGCTCCCCCTCAACATCCGCGGGCCCCCCCCCGTTCCCCCTCAGCCCCTCACGGTCCGCGGCCCCCCCCTCTGTTCCCCTCAGCCCCTCACGGTCCGCGGGCCCCCCCCCCCCGTTCCCCTCAGCCCCTCACCGCTCCCCCTCAACATCCGCGGGCCCCCCCCGTTCCCTTCAGCCCCTCACCGTCCGCGGGGCCTCCCCATTCCCTTCAGCCCCTCACCGCTCCCCCTCAACATCCGCGGGCCCCCCCCCGTTCCCCTCAGCCCCTCACGGTCCGCGGGCCCCCCCCCCCCGTTCCCCTCAGCCCCTCACCGCTCCCCCTCAACATCCGCGGGCCCCTCCCGTTCCCCTCAGCCCCTCACGGTCCGCGGGGCCTCCCCATTCCCTTCAGCCCCTCACCGCTCCCCTCACGGTCTGCGAGCCCCCCCCCGTTCCCCTCAGCCCCTCACCCGCTCCGCCTCAACATCCGCGGGCCCCTCCCGTTCCCTTCAGCCCCTCACCGTCCGCGGGGCCTCCCCATTCCCTTCAGCCCCTCACGGTCCGCGGGGTCCCCCCGTTCCCCTCAGCCCCTCACGGTCCGCGGGGTCCCCCCGTTCCCCTCAGCCCCTCACCGCTCCCCCTCAACATCCGCGGGCCCCCCCCGTTCCCCTCAGCCCCTCACGGTCCGCGGGCCCCCCCCCGTTCCCCTCAGCCCCTCACCCGCTCCCCCTCACCATCCGCGGGGTCCCCCCCGTTGCCGTCACCGCTCCCCTCACCATCCGCGGCCCCCCCTTTCCCGCCCCGGCTCCCCTCACCGCTCCCCCCCCCTGGCGCCCCCTCCTCACCTTCCGCGCCCTCCCCGCCGCCGCTCTCCCGCGCTCCCCGCGGGCCGTGGCGATGGCGCCCAGCCGGGTGCGCCTCGGGCCGGGCCCCCGCCGCCCGCTCCGCCGCCGCCGCCCGCCCCGGGGGCCGCCCCCGGCCGCCCCCCGCCGCCGCCGGGCGCGGCCGAGCCCTGGAGGCGGCCGCGGGTGAGGCGGCCGTCGCCGCCGAGCAGCCGCGCGGTGTCGCGGAGGCTGACGGGCGGCGGGCGGCGGGCGGGCGGCGGCGGGCGGCGCGGCGGCTGCACGCGGGCGGCGTTGCGGTACGAGATGCTGCCCTTGTAGGAGACGCGGAGCACGGCGCGCTGCTGGATCAGCTTCTCCAGCTCGGCGCGGGTGCGCTCGGGCTCGGGGCCGTGCCGCCGCCGCACCATGCGGCAGATGCGCTCCAGATCCGGCCGCGCCTTGCGCGAACGCAGCGAGGTCGATGGTGTCCAGGATCCACTCCTGGTACCGCGGGGCCTGCTCGGGGCCCGGCGGCGGCGGCGGCGGCACCGCCATGGCCCCCCCCCCGCGGCACCCGCCGGCCCCCCCCCCCTCCCGCGCCCCCTTCCTCCTCCTCCTCCTCCTCCTCCGCCCCCGCCCCGCCCGCGCGCGCCCGCTCGGAGGAGGAGCCGCGGCCGCCGCGCGCGCGCGCCTCGGGGTGGAGCCGCCCCGCGCGCGGCCGCGCCCACGGCAAGCCACGCCCCCGGCGGCGCATGGGCCACGCCCACTTCGCGCTAAACCACGCCCACCTCGCGATAAACCTTTCCCAGCCCTGGCAGGGCCACGCCCCCCACTGGAGAAGCCACGCCCCTTTCTAGCGCGTCCCCGCCCCCCTCTGCACTAAGACACGCCCATCGGGCTAAACCACGCCCAGAGCGGAAAGGCCGCGCCCCCTTGAGGTGTGAGACCACGCCCCCACGAGAGGCCACGCCCACCACTGGGATCCCCGCCCCCCCCCTCCCCCCCGGGCCCCCCAAAATGGGGACCCCGAATTGCAGGGACCCCCTCAGCCCACGGAGCCCCCCCAAACCATGGGGTCACCCCAAAATCATGGAGCCCTTAAACCCTTCGGAGTGAACCCCAAACCCATGGGGTCACCCCAAACCCATTGGAGTGAACCCCAAAAATCCAGGACCCCCCAAAACCCATTGGGCGACCCCCGATTCCGGGGCACCCCAAAACCCAAGGCACCCCTGAATCAGGGACACCCCAAACCCATGGAGCCCCCCCAAACCCGTTGGAGTGAACCCCAAAATCAAGGACCCCCCAAATCCATTGGGGTCACCCCAAACCTTTTGAGCCCCAAAATCCAGGACCCCCCCCCCAAAACCCTTTGGGGTCCCCCCCCCAATTTCCAAGGTTCCCACGGGAGCCCCCATTTTGGGGGGACCCCAAAATCCCTAAAAAATGGCGTTTTAATGGGAATTTTATTGATTTCTCTCCAACTCCTGGATTTGGGGACCCCCCCCCGGGTTTTGGGGACCCCCCCCGGATTTGGGGACCCACATTTGGGGATAAAGAGTGGGGTCACCACCCTGGGACCCCCCAAAACCCCCAAAATAGACAGGTCACCATCTGAGACCCCCCCCCCCAAAATCACCCTGGGGCACCCCAAAACCCCAAATATGGGGGGGGGAGGGTCACAGCTCTGGGACCCCCAAACACCACCCTGGGACACCCCAAAATCCCAAAAACGGGGTCACGGCCCTGGGAGACCCCAAAACCGGGGGAGGTCATATCTCTGGGACCCCCAAACACCACCCCAAAATCCCAAAAAAGGGGGTCACAGCCCTGGGAAAACCCTCAAACCCCAAATATAGGGGGGGTCACCATCCTGGGACCCCCAAAATCCCAAAAATCGGGGGGGTCATGGCCCTGGGAGACCCCAAAAATGGGGTCACCACCCCGAGACCCCCAAACATTGCCCTGGGACACCCCAAAACCCCCAAACCCCAAAAAATGGAGTGGGGGGGGGGTCACCACCCTAGGAGACCCCAAAAATGGGATCACAGCCCTGGGACCCCCAAATACCGCCCTGGGACACCCCAAAATCCCAAAAATGGGGTCACAGCTCTGGGAAAACCCCCAAACCCCAAATATGGGGGGGTCACCATCCTGGGACCCCCAAAATCCCAAAAATCGGGGGGGTCATGGCCCTGGGAGACCCCCAGACCCCAAATATGGGGGGGGGTCGCAGACCTGGGAGCCCCGAACCCACCCTGGGGCTCAGGTGAGTTTCAGGTATCCCCAGGTTTGGGGGGTCCGGGTTTGGGAGGGGTTTGGGGGGTTCCAGGTGTGCGTTTTTGGGGCTCCAGGTGTGCACTTTCGAGGGTCCAGGTGTGCGGTTTTGGGGTTCCAGGTGCCTTTTGGGGGGCTCCAGGTGTGCATTTTGGGGTTCCAGGTGTGCGTTTTTGGGGTTCCAGGTGTGCACTTTCAATTCCAGGTGTGCACTGTGGGGTTCCAGGTGTGCATTTCCGGTTCCAGGTGTGCATTTCCGAGGGTCCAGGTGTGCATTTTGGGGTTCCAGGTGTGCACTGTGGGGTTCCAGGTGTGCATTTTCTGTTCCAGGTGTGCGTTTCAGGTTCCAGGTGTATCTTTTTGGGGTTCCAGGTGTGCACTTTCAGGTCCAGCTGTGCACTTTCGAGGGTCCAGGTGTGCATTTTGGGGGTCCAGGTGTATTTTGGGGTTCCAGGTGTGCGTTTTCAGTTCCATGTGTGCCTTTTGAGGGGTTCCAGTTGTGCACTTTCAGTTCCACGTGTGCATTTTCTGTTCCAGGTGTGCATTTTGGGGGGTTCCAGGTGTGCATTTTTGGGGTTGCAGGTGTTCGTTTTCAGTTCCAGGTGTGCATTTTCTGTTCCAGGTATGTATTTTTGGGGGTCCAGGTGTGCACTTTCAATTCCAGGTGTGCACTTTGGGGTTCCAGGTGTGTTTTGGGGGTTCTAGGTGTGTATTTTTCAGTTCCAGGTGTATATTTTTGGGGGTCCAGGTGTGCGTTTTTGGGGGCCCAGGTGTATTTTGGGGTTCCAGATGTGCGTTTTCAGTTCCAGGTGTATATTTTTGGGGTTCCAGGTGCATTTTTGGGGCTCCAGGTGTGCGCATTTGGGGCTCCAGGTGTGTATTTTGGGAGTCCAGGTGCATTTTGGGGTTCCAGGTGCACATTTTTGGGTTCCAAGTGTGCGTTTTCAGTTCCAGGTGTGCATTTCAGGTTCCAGGTGTGCATTTTTGGGGTTCCAGGTGTGTGTTTCGGGTTCCTGCAGGTGCCCCGGGGCTCAGGCCCTGGCAGGCTCGGCAGGTTCTCAACCTGGGGGGGCAGAAAAAAACCCTCAAAATCCCCCAAAAACCCCAAATCCCCCCCCTGAGACCCCCAAACCTCCCCCGGGAAGCCCCAAAAGTCCCCAAGGAACCCCCAAGACCCTCCGGGGACCCCCCCAAGGGGACAGAGGGACACCTGGGGACACCTGTGCCACCCCTAGAGACACCTGGGGGACACCTGGGGACACCCTAGGGACACCCGTGACACACCTGTGGGACACCTGTGGGACACCTGTGGGACACCTGGGGACACCCTAGGGACACCCGTGACACACCTGTGGGACACCTGTGGGACACCCTAGGGACACCTGTGACACCTGGGGACACCCTGGGGACACCTAGGGGACAGAGACATTGTCACACCAGCGACAGGGACACCTGTGGGACACTTGTGGGACACCTGGAGACACCTGTGGGACACCCTAGGGACACCTGTGTGACACCTGTGTGATACCTGGAGACAGCTGGGGACACCTGGGGACACCCTGGGGACACCTGGGGACAGGGACATTGTCACACCAGGGACAGGGACACCCGGGGACAACTGTGTGACACCTGTGTGACACCTGGGACACACCTGGGGACAGGCACAGCCTGGCCCGTTGGGGACACCGTCGCCCTGCTGGGACAGCCCGGTCACCTCCCTGTCCCTGGGGACAGCAAAGTCCCCGCAGGGCCGGTGACGTCAGCACCCTGGGGACACCTGGGGACACCTGTGTGACACCCTAGGGACACCTGTGGGACACCTGTGGGACAGCTGGGGACACCTGGGAACACTTGGGACACACCTGAAAGGACCAGCAGAAGGCCCTGGGGACACCTGGGGGCACCTGGGGACACCTGTGTGACACCTGTGGGACACCTGTGTGACACCTGGGGACACCTCTGACACACCTGGGGACACCTAGGGACACCTGTGTGACACGTGTGTGACACCTGGGGACACCTGGGACACACCTGGGGACACCTAGGGACACCTGTGTGACACGTGTGTGACACCTGGGGACACCTGGGGACACCGACACCCCAAACAAGCGACAGGGGACCCCCCAAAGGGGGCGGGGACACTCCAAAGGGGGCGGGGACACCCCAAAGGGGGCGGGGACAGCCCAAACCACGCCCCCCTCCGAGCGGATCGGAGCCCCCCGAAGGGACCCCGAGGGAGGGGAGGGGACAGCGGGGACACCAGAGGGGACAAAAGCCACCCCCCCCCCGCTCCGGGCCCCCCCCTCTCACCTGTCCGGAGCTGTCCCCGCCGATGTCACCGCGATGTCCCCAAGGCCCCAACGCGGGGGGGAAACTGAGGCAGCAGCAGCGCCCCCCCTCCCCCCCCCAAAACAAATCAGGGACCCCCTCCCCTCTTGGGGACCCCCGAAGGACTCGGGGTGGGGGGGGGACAGGGAGGGGACTTTGGGGTGTCCCCCCCCCCGAGTCAGGGCTCACTCCGGGGGGTCCCCTCCCCGTTTTTGGGGGGTCCCGGCCCCGGGCTGTTCCCGGGGGGGTTCCCCCCCGGCCCCGTAGCGGAGGAGGCGCCCCAGGAGCAGCGCCCAGAGCAGCGCCTGCAGCCACAGCTGGAACGGGGGGTCCCAGCCCCAGCCGGGACCCCCGGGGGACATCGCCACCCGCCCCCCCCCCCCGCGCTGTCCCCTCGCTGTCCCCTCCGTGTCCCCCCCCCGGTGTCCCGGGACCGCCCGCGAGCTGGAAACGGCCACGCCCACCCCGCTGGCCCCGCCCACGAATCCATCCCCAGGGCACCCACCCCGGCGGAGCCACGCCCCTTTCCCTCACACCACGCCCCCGTCCCCATGGCAACGGGAGGGTGGCCACGCCCCTTTCGGTGGCCGCGCCCACATCGCCGTGGCAACGGCGCTGTCGGGGCGGCGCCTTTCGTTAGCCACGCCCGCGTCGCCGTGGCGACAGGCCACGCCCTCCGTGCCGGCGGCCCCGCCCATCCCCATGGCAACCCCGCGCGCCTCCCGTCCCTATGGCAACGGCAGCGCCGCGCCCCTTCTGTGGCCACGCCCACTGACGCGCCAACTCCCTTTGTTCCTATGGCGTGCCCAGGCCACGCCCCCTCCTCGGCCACGCCCCCACGCGTTTCTATGGCGACGCCCGCTGCTTTCCCAGGCTCCGCCCCCGCTGGGGAGGCGATGACACCTCTGGGGGGGGAGGGGAGGGGGACCCCAGGACCTCCCACCCCTCCCCCCCGCTGTCCCTGCGCCCCCCGGGTCGCCCAGCGGGGCACGGGACCCCCGGTGCCGACCCCCGGTGCCGACCCCCGGTGCCGATCCCATCCCGGTGCCTCCGGGGCCCCCCGGGCCCGCTCCCCCCGCTTCCCCCGGTCCCAGGTCCCCGCCGGTCCCGGCCCCGGTGCCCACCCAGGTCCCCAACTTCCCCCTCTGTTTTCCCGCCGAGACCCCCGGCCCCAGTGTCCCGATATCCCGGTGTCCCGATATCCCGGTATCCCGATATGCCAGTATCCCGATATACAGATATCTCGGTATTCCGATATCCTGATATCCCGATATCCCAGTATCCTAGTATCTCGATATCCCGATATCCCGGTAACCCGGTGTCCCAGTATCCCGGCATCCTGACACCTCGGTATCCCGGTGTTCACATATCCCGACATTGCGATATCCTGATATCCCTCTCACCTCTCTCCCGCTCCCGCCGCGTTTCCCTAACCCGGTACCCCGAGATCCCTGCGTTACCGAGGTGTCTATCGCGATACCCCGTGGGTATCCCGGTGTCTATCCCGACATCCTGGTGTGTATCGTGGAGTCTATCCCGATATCCCGGTGTGTACCCCGGTCTGTATTGCGCTGTCTATCCCGACATCCCGGTGCGTATCCCGCTGTGTATCGCGCTGTCTATCGCGACATCCCCATACCCTCCTCACCTCTTTCCCGCTCCCGCCGCCTTTCCCCTCACGGAGAACTGGCGCTCCCGCGGGCCCCGCCCACCCCCCCTCCCGCCGCTCCCCATTGGCCAGCACCGCTCCGAGTCCCACCCACCTCCGCTTCCCATTGGTCAGGGCTGCCCCATGTCCCACCCACCGCCGCTTCCCATTGGTCGCTTGCTGGGACGGCCAAGGGGCGGGGCTTCGTGCAGGGGGCGGAGTCACGTTTGATTGGCACGTGATGGGCGGGGCTTGTCCAGAGGGCCGGGCGGGGATTTCCAGGGGAGGGGCGGGGCTGGCTGGGCCAGGGGCGTGGCTTGCACACCCAGCCTCGTGCCTTGCACGAGGGCTGCTTAATTAACCCCGTTAATTAGGCTAACGGCGCCCAGCCCCCCCCAATAAACCCGGCTCTGTCCTCTGCATCCATCCAATCATCCCCCCACCCTTCCCGTCCACGCTCAATTAACACGCTGCTGCTTAATTACCCCAGCTCATTAGCATATGCTAATATACTGCTGACGGCAGCAGTTGGCAGGGCTCCTGCTGCTCTTAATTACTCATTAGGTGGGATGGGCCTCCCTGCTAATTGGCTTAAGGAGCCTCCCATCCGCCCAGGTCAGATCGGAACCCCCAGTTCGTTAACCTTGCTCATTACCGCTCCTTCATTAACGCTCCTTCATTAACGTTTCCCTTAACCCTCTCCCTCTTTAAGGCTCCTCCCTAAAGCTTGCCTTAATTAACGCCCCTCATTAGCTCCAGCCCCATCATTAAAGATCACTCCTGGCCCACCCCTTTTCATTGACGTCCCTCATTAGCCCCACTGCTCATTAACACTCCTCCCTCATCAGCCCCATTTACCGCCCCTCATTAATTACTGCGGTTATTTACCCCAGCCTCATTAACACCTCCTTAATGAACAGGCCCATTAATGCCCCTTTCGTTAACGCTCCCCCGTTAATGCCCCTTTATCAATGCTCCTTTGTTAATTCTCACTCATTAGTGCCCCTCATTAAGGCTTTCTCATTGATATTTCTTTATTGATTCCCCATTCATTAATGCTTTTGTATTAATGCTTCCTCATTAATGCCCCTCATTAATGCTTCCTCGTTAACACCCCCCCTCATTAATGCCCCTTCCTTAACGTCCCCTCAGTAACGCTCCCTCATTAACGCCTCCTCATTAACACCCCTTTATTAATGCTCCCTCATTAATGCCCCCTTATTAATGCTCCCTCATTAATGCCCCCTATTCATTAATGCCCCCCTATTCATTAATGCTGTCTCCTTAATACTTCTTCATTAACGCCTCTTCATTAATACTGCCTCCTTAATCTCTCCTCATTAACGCCCCTCATTAATGCCCCCTCATTAATGCCCCCTCATGAACGCTCCTTCATTAATGCTCCCTCATTAATGCCCCTCATTAACGCTTCCATTAATTTAACCCCGCTCATTAATTCCTCCCATTAGTTTCACCCCCGCTAATTAATTTCCCCATCATTAATTTATCCCCCCATCGATTCCCCCCTCATTAATACCCCCTCATTAACGCCCCCTCATTAACCCCCCTGAGCGGCAGCGCTGCAATCCCGGCGGTGACCGCGGGGGGGCGCTGTTGCGGTGGGGGAGGGGCTGGGCTCCCTCAGTGCCGGCGGTGACCAGCAGGGGGCGCTGTTGCAATGGGGGGGGGAAGGGCAGGGGCGGTGCCCGGGAGGGGGCGGGGCTGGGAAGGGGGAGGGGCGGCGGTCTCGTAGTGCCGGCCATGACCAGCAGGGGGCGCTACAGCGCTGGGGGATGGGCGGTGCAATCCCGGCCGTGACCGGAAGGGAGGCGCTGTTGCCATGGGGGAGGGGCGGGGGTCCCGCAGTCCCGGCGGTGGCCGGCAGGGGGCGCTGTGCCATTGGGGGAGGGGCGGGGGTCCCGCAGTGCCGGCGGTGGCCGGCAGGGGGCGCTGTGCCATTGGGGGAGGGGCGGGGGTCCCGCAGTGCCGGCGGTGGCCGGCAGGGGGCGCTGTGTCCGTGGGGGAGGGGCGGGGGTCCCGCAGTCCCGGCGGTGGCCGGCAGGGGGCGCTGTGCCATTGGGGGAGGGGCGGGGGTCCCGCAGTGCCGGCGGTGACCAGCAGGGGGCGCTGTGTCCGTGGGGGAGGGGCGGGGTCCCGCAGTGCCGGCGGTGGCCGGCAGGGGGCGGTGTTGCGGTGGGGGAGGGGCGGGGGTCCCGCAGTGCCGGCGGCCGCCGCCGGGGGGAGCCCGCGGGCGCGGGGCGGTCCGGGGGGGTCGCGGCGCGATCGCCGCATGGAGCTGAACCCGCAGGTACCGGGGGGGGGGGGCCGGGGGGGTCCTGGGGGGGTCCTGGGGGAGCCGCCCCCGCAGCGCTGGGATGGGGGGGGGGCGCTGGAAATGAGGGGGGGGGGGCCGGGAAAAAGGGGGCGCTGTTAAAATGGGGAGGGGGGGGCGCCCGGAATGAGGAGGGGGGGTTAAAAAGGGGGGGGGGCGCGTAAATCTGGGGTGGGTCCTGCCCCGGGGGGGGGGGATTTGGGGGGTCCGGCGGTGCGGGGGAGGGGCGGGAAAAAGGGGGGGGGGCTGTGAAAAGCAGGGGGGGGGGGGGCAGCGATATCCCCGGGGGGGGGCGAGGGGATAAATGGGGGGAGGGGAGGGGAGGGGGGGGGGGACAGGGCGGGGGCCGGGAATTGGGGGGGGGGGGGGGCGCCTTTGAAAAGAGGGGTGCGGCCCCTCCCGCCCCCTCCCCCCCCCCGGGCTGCGACCCTCCCGGGGCGCTGTGGCTGCTCCCCTCCCCCCCCCGCGGGACCCCCCAGGTGTTTTTGGGGGGTACCTGGGGGGGGGGGAGGGGGGGGTCCGCCCCCGCCTCAGTTTCCCCAAGGGGGGGTGGGGGGGGGTGCAGTTTAAGGCGGGGGGGGGGATGGGGGGGGGGGCGATGTCGGCGCGCGGAGCATTCTGGGACGGCGCTGCGCCCCCCCCCCCCATCATTCTGGTGAGGAGGGGGGGGGGGGCGGTGATGGGGGGATTCTCCCACAATGCACCGCGCGCGCCGTCGCCCCTGGCAACCCGGGGCTGAGCTTCCCACAATGCACCGCGGCCGCATCGGCCCCTGCGCGGGGTGAGGGGGGGTCCCGGGGGTCCCGGGGGGGGGCTCGGGGGGGGAAATAATCGGCTTTGCCCCCCCCCCCCGGATTAGGGGGGGGGCGGGGGCGGCGATCCCGGGGGGATTCGGGGGGGGAACAGATGGGCCGGGGGGGGGAGGGGGGGCGAGAACCTCCGAGCCCCCCCCGGGTTGGGGGAGGGGCGGCCGGACCCCCCCCCCCCCCGCGATTTCGGGGGGGGGGAGGGGGGGCTCGGAATTTGGGGGAGGGGCCGGAATTTCGGGGGGGTCCCAAAATTTGAGAGGGGGGGGGGTCCCCGAATTCGGGGGGGGGGGGGTCTGTGATCCCCGGGATTTTGGGGGAGGGGTGGTCCGGACATCGGGGTCCCCCCTCCCCCCTCATTAATTTTTCCCCCTCATTAATTTATCCCCCCTCATTAATTCCCCCCATTAGTTTAACCCCCCCCTCATTAATTCCCCCCCATTAATTTCACTCCCGCATTAATTACCGCCCCATTCATTCCCCCCTTTACCCCCCGTTAATTACCCCCATTAATTCACCCCCTCATTAATTCCCCTCATTAATTTAACCCCCCCAATTAGTTCCCCCCATTAATTATACCCCCCTCATTAATTCCCCCCAGTAATTTCACCCCCCCTCATTAATTACTCCCATTAATTTCACTCCCCTTAATTCCCCTATTCATTAACCCCCCCATTAATTAACCCCCCCATTAATCACCCAGCCCCTCCCCCCCCCCTCAGTTTTTTGGGGACCCCCCCCCCTCACCCCCCTCCCCCCTCTCTCTGCCCCCCCAGCTCGGAGCCCCCCGCTGAGCCTGGGGGGTCCCGGCGCCGCCCCTCCCCCGCCATGGCGCGCCCCTCCCCCGCCCTGCGCGGCCTCCTGGGGCTGCTGCTGCTGGGCACGGCCACCGACGGTAAGGGGCGTGCAAGGGGGGCGTGCAAGGGGCGTGCGAGGGGCATGGGAGGGGTGTGGGGGGGCTGTGCAGTGCCCCAGGGGCGTGCAACGGGCGTGCAAGGGGTTTGCAATGCCCCAGGGGCATGCAACAGGCGTGCAAGGGGTGTGCAATGCCCCAGGGGCGTGCAACAGGCATGCAAGGGGTGTGCAAGGGGCGTGCGAGGGGCGTGGGAGGTGTGTGCAATGCCCCAGGGGCGTGCAATGGGTGTGCAAAGGACGTGGGAGGGGCGTGCAATGTCACAGGAGAGTGACAGGGGTGTGCAAAGGGTGTGCAACGAGCGTGCAAGGGGCGTGGGAGGGCTGTGCAGTGCCCCAGGGGCGTGCAACGGGTGTGCAAGGGGCGTGGGAGGGGTGTGCAATGTCCCAGGAGAGTGACAGGGGTGTGCAAAGGGTGTGCAACGAGCGTGCAAGGGGCGTGGGAGGGGTGTGCCATCCCCCAGGGGTGGGCAAGGGACGTGCAACGGGCGTGCAAGGGGTGTGCGAGGGGCGTGGGAAGGGTGCGGGGGGGCTGTTTGATGCCCCAGGAGAGCGGCAGGGGTGTGCAAAGGGTGTGCAACGAGCGTGCAAGGGGCGTGCGATGCCCCAGGGGTGTGTGAGGGGTGTGTGAGGGGTGTGTGAGGGGTGTGTGAGAGGTGTGCAATGCCCCACAGGTGTGCAATGGGCGTGCAAAGGGTGTGTGATGGGCTGTGCAAGGCCCCAGGGGTGTGCAAAGGGCTGTGACACGGGTGTGCAAAGGGCATGCAACGCCCCAGGGGTGTGGCAGGGGCGTGCAACGGGTGTGCAAAGGGCATGTGAGGGCCATGCAATGTCCCAGGAGAGCGACAGGGGTGTGCAAAGGGTGTGCAACGAGCATGCAAGGGGCGTGCGATGCCCCAGGGGTGTGACACGGGCGTGCAAAGGCCGTGCGGTGGGCTGTAAAATGCCCCAGGGGCGTGCAAAGGTGTGTAAGGAGCGTGCAACGCCTCAACAGCACCCCAGGAGTGCCCGGGGGCGTGCAAGGGGCGTGCAGCCCTCGAGAGGTGCCTTTGCCTGTGGCACGGGTGTGCAAGGGGCGTGCAAAAGGGGCGTGCAAGGCTTGAGCAGGGTCTGTGCCGGGGCTGCACCACAGGCCAGAGGTGCCCGGGGGCGTGCAAGGGGCGTGCAAGGGCTGTACCGCACCCTGGGTGTGCAGGGAGTGTGTAAGGGGTTTGTAAGGAGTGTGTAAGGGTTGTACAGCACCCCGGGTGTGCAAGGGGCGTGCAAGGGCTTTATAAGGAGCGTGTGAGAGTTGTGTAACACCCCAGCGGTGCTCAGGGGTGTGTGAGGGGTGTGCAAGGGCTGGAGAGCACCCCAGGTGTGCAGGGAGTGTGAGCTGAGTGTGAGTTCAGTGTCCCCTCAGTGTGCCCTGAGTGTGTGCTGTGTGTGAGCAGTGAGTGTGCAGTGAGTGTGAGCTGAGTGTGAGCAATGAGTGTGAGCTGAGTGCAGTGAGTGTGAGCAGTGAGTGTGAGCAGTGAATGTTTGCAGTGAGTGTGAGTGCTGAGTGTGAGCAGTGAGTGTGAGCAGTGAGTGAGTGTGAGCAGTGTGAGTGCTGAGTGTGCCCTGAGTGTGCCCTGAGTGTGAGCAGTGAATGTTTGCAGTGTGAGTGCTGAGTGTGATCAGTGAGTGTGAGCAGTGGGTGTGCCCTGAGTGTTTGCAGTGAGTGTGAGCTGAGTGTGATCAGTGGGTGTGAGCAGTGAGTGTGAGCTGAGTGCAGTGACTGTGAGCAGTGGGTGTGCACAGTGACTGTAAACAGTGAGTGTGAGCAGTGTTTGCAGTGAGTGTGAGCAGTGGGTGTGAACAGTGAGTGTGAACAGTGGGTGTGAGCAGTGAGTGTGAGTGCAGTGAGTGTGAGCAGTGAGTGTGCCCTGAGTGTGAGCAGTGAATGTTTGCAGTGGGTGTGAGCAGTGGGTGTGAGCTGAGTGCTGAGTGTGAGCAGTGAGTGTGAGCAGTGTGAGCAGTGAGTGTGAGCTGAGTGCAGTGACTGTGAGCAGTGTGAGCAGTGTGAGCAGTGTGAGTGTGAGCAGTGAGTGTGCAGTGTGAGCAATGGGTGTGAGCAGTGAGTGTGAGTGCTGAGTGTGAGCAGTGAGTGTGAGCAGTGTGAGCAGTGAGTGTGAACTGAGTGCAGTGACTGTGAGCAGTGTGAGTGTGCCCTGAGTGTGAGCAGTGAGTGTGAGCTGAGTGCAGTGAGTGTGAGCAGTGTGAGTGTGCCCTGAGTGTGAGCAGTGAGTGTGAGCCGTGAGTGTGCCCTGAGTGTGAGCAGTGAGTGTGCAGTGTGAGCAGTGTGAGTGTGAGCAGTGAGTGTGCAAGGCGTGCCCGGCAGCCCCGGGTCCCAGAGGCCGGGCTGGGGGGAAATCCCGGATCGGGAAGGGCGGAGCCGGGAGAGCCCGGAATGGGCGGGATCGGGATCGGGATCCCGGGGATCCGGGGCTGGGGGGGGATCCGGGCGGGATCCGGGACGGGGCAGATCCCGGCTCGGGGGGGGGACAGACCCCCCGGGGTTTGTCCCAGGATTTGGGATCCAGCGGATCCCGGATTTGGGGCGGGAATGGGATTTGAGGTTGAGCAGATCCCGGATTTTTGGAGCACACGGGATCTGGGATTGGCAGATCCCCAATTTTGGGGGGGGACATGGGATCCGTGATCACGCAGATCCCAGATTTTGGGAGGAAATGGGATCTGGGATCGAGAGGATCCCGGATTTTGGGGAGACAAACTCCCGGGGTTTGGGAGATCCTGGATTTTGGGGGGGACACGGGGTCGGGATTGAACAGATCCCGAATTTGGGGGGGAAATGGGATCTGGGATCAGGCAGATCCCAGATTTTGGGAGGAAACGGGATCTGGGAATGAAGGGATCCTGGGTTTGGGGGAGACAAAATCCCCGGGTTTTGTCCCAGGATTTGGGATCGAGTGGATCCCGGGTTTGGGGTGGGATTGGGATTTGAGGTTGAGCCGATCCCGGATTTTTGGGGGGAAATGGGATCAGGATGGGACAGATCCCGGATTTTGGGCAACACAGGATCTGGGATCGAGCAGATCCGGGATTCAGGGGGGAAAATCCCCCGGTTTTGTCCCGGGATCTGGGAGATCCTGGATTTTAGGTGGAAATGGGATCGGGATTGAACAGATCCCAGATTTTGGGGGGGGACACGGGATCTGGGATTGGGCAGATCCCGAATTTGGGGGGGAAACGGGATTTGGGATCGAGCAGATCCCAGATTTGGAGTGGAAATGGGATTCGAGATCAAGTAGATCCCAGATTTTGGTGGACACGGGATTTGGGATCAGGATCTGGCATCGGGCTGATCCCGGATTTTGGGGGGGGACACAGGATTTGAGATTGGGCAGATCCTGGATTTTGGGAGGAAATGGGATCTGGGATCGAGAGGATCCTGGATTTTGGGGAGACAAAATCCCCAGACTTTGTCCCACAATTTGGGATTGGGCAGCTCCTGGATTTTGGAGGGAAATGGGATTTGGGATCAGGCCGATCCCGGATTTTGGGAGGAAATGGGATTTGGGATCAGGCCGATCCCGGATTTTGGGGGACACGGGATCTGGGATCGGGCAGATCCTGGTGCCTTGGAGAAAGGGAGATCCTGGGGTTTGGGGGATCCCAGATTTTAGGGGATCCAGGTGTTTGGGATTTGGGATCCCAGGTGTTTGGGATCAGAGGATCCAGATGTTTGGGATTTGGGGTCCCAGGTGTTTGGGATTTGGGGTCCCAGGTGTTCGGGATCAGGGGATCCAGGTGTTTGGGATCAGAGGATCCAGGTGTTTGGGGTTTGGGGTCCCAGGTGTTTGGGATTTGGGGTCCCAGGTGTTGGGGATTTGGGATCCAGGTGTTTGGGATCAGAGGATCCAGGTGTTTGGGGTTTGGGGTCCCAGGTGTTGGGGATTTGGGATCCAGGTGTTTGGGATTGAAGGATCCAGGTGTCGGGGATTTGGGATCCAGGTGTTTGGGATCAGAGGATCCAGGTGTTTGGGACTTGGTATCCAGGTGTTTGGGATTTGGGATCCAGGTGTTTGGGATCAGAGGATCCAGGTGTTTGAGGTTTGGGATCCAGGTGTTTGGGATTGGGGGATCCCAGGTGTTTGGGATTTGGGATCCAGATGTTTGGGATCAGGGGATCCAGGTGTTCGGGATCAGAGGATCCAGGTGTTTGGGGTTTGGGGTCCCAGGTGTTTGAGATTTGGGGTTACAGGTGTTTGGGATTTGGCATCCAGGTGTTTGGGATTTGGGGTCCCAGGTGTTTGGGATTTGGCATCCAGGTGTTTGGGATCAGAGGATCCAGATATTTGGGATCAGGCGATCCAGGTGTTTGGGATCAGAGGATCCAGGTGTTTGGGATTGGGGGATCCAGATGTTTGGGGTTTGGGGTCCCAGGTGTTTGGGATTTGGGATCCAGGTGTTTGGGATTTGGGATCCAGGTGTTTGGGATCAGGGGATCCAGGGTTTGGGATTTGGGATCCAGGTGTTTGGGATCAGGGGATCCAGGGTTTGGGATTTGGGATCCAGGTGTTTGGGATTTGGGATCCAGGTGTTTGGGATCAGGGGATCCAGGGTTTGGGATTTGGGATCCAGGTGTTTGGGATCAGAGGATCCAGGTGTTTGGGATTTGGGATCCAGGTGTTTGGGATCAGAGGATCCAGGTGTTTGGGACTGGGGGATCCCAGGTGTTTCGGATCAGAGGATCCAGGTGTTTGGGGTTTGGGGTCCAGGTGTTTGGGGTTTGGGGTCCCAGGTGTCGGGGATTTGGGGCCGGGGGCTGCCCGGGGTCTCTGATTTGGGGTTTGGGTCTCAGGTGGTCCCTGTGCCCCCAGGGCTGAGCCGGGACCTGTTTGGGGTTCCCTGACCCCAGTCTGGGGTTCCCTGGGGTTTTTGGGGTTCCCTGACCCCGTTTAGGGTTCCCTGACTCCATTTTGGGGTTCCCTGGGGTTTTGGGG
This sequence comes from Phylloscopus collybita, assembly GCA_027886175.1. Taxonomy (NCBI): domain Eukaryota; kingdom Metazoa; phylum Chordata; class Aves; order Passeriformes; family Phylloscopidae; genus Phylloscopus; species Phylloscopus collybita. Next base: position 72,685 of record JAJNNQ010000298.1, read on the forward strand.
GCTCCCTGACCCCATTTGGGGTTCCCTGACCCCATTTGGGGTTCCCTGACCCCATTTCAGGTTTCCCTGACCCCATTTTGGGGTTCCCTGGGGTTTTTGGTGTTCCCTGGGGTTTTTGGGGCTCCCTGACCCCATTTCGGGGTTCCCTGACCCCGTTTCGGGTTCCCCCAGGGCTGATCAAGAGCTGGCCTGCGAGGGGTACCTTGGGTATGAAGGGATTGTGGTGCCCAGGGGTTTTGGGGTTCCCTGTCCCCAATTTGGGGTTCCCTGACCCCGTTTCGGGGTTCCCTGACCCCATTTTGGGGTTCCCTAGGGTTTTTGGGGTTCCCTGACCCCATTTCAGGGTTCCTTGACCCCATTTGGGGCTCCCTGACCCCGTTTCGGGTTCCCCCAGGGCTGATCGAGAGCTGGCCTGCAAGGGGTACCTTGGGTATGAAAGGGATTGGGGTGCCCAGGGTGTTTTGCGGTTCCCTGACCCCGTTTGGGGTTCCCTGGGGTTTTTGGGGCTACCTGACCCCATTTTGGGGTTCCCTGACCCTATTTTGGGGTTCCCTGACCCCATTTTGGTTCCCCCAGGGCTGATCCAGGGGGCCCTGCCCTTCGGGCTGACATAGTCAGATCTGATGTGAAGGAATTGGGGTGCCCAGGGTGTTTTGGGGTTCCCTGACCCCACTTTGGGGTTCCCTGGGGTTTTTGGGGTTCCCTGACCCTATTTTGGGGTTCCCTGACCCCATTTTGGGGTTCCCTGACCCCGTTTCGGTTCCCCCAGGGCTGATCCGGGGGGCCCTGCCCTTGGGGTTGGCACAGTGGGGTCTGTGAGGATTGATGGGGGTTCCCTGGGGTTTTTGGGGCTCCTGTCCCCATTTTGAGGTTCCCTGTCCCCAGTTTGGGGTTCCCTGACCCCATTTTGGGGTTCCCTGACCGTATTTCGGGTTCCCCCAGGGCTGATCCGGGGGGCCCTGTCCCTCGGGATGGCACAGCCAGATCTGATGTGAAGGGATTGGGGTGTTTGTGTGTTTTGGGGTTCCCTGTCCCCATTTGGGGTTTCCTGACCCTGTTTGGGTTTGGGGTTCCCTGAACATATTTTGGGGTTCCCCCAGGGCTGATCCGGGGGACCCTGTCCCTCGGGATGGCACAGTGGGATCTCTGCGGAGTGATTTGGGTTCCCTGAGGTTTTTGGGGTTCTCTGACCGTATTTTGGGTTCCCCCAGGGCTGCGAGGGGTACCCTGGGTGTGAAGGGATTGGGGTGCCCAGGGTGTTTTGGGGTTCCCTGACCCCGTTTGGGGTTCCCTGACCCCATTTGGGGTTCCCTGGGGTTTTTGGGGTTCCCTGACCCTATTTTGGGGTTCCCCCAGGGCTGATCCAGGGGCTTTGTCCTTCGGGCTGACACAGTGGGATCTCTGTGGAGTGATTGGGGTTCCCTGGGGTTTTTGGGGCTCCCTGACCCCGTTTCGGGTTCCCCCAGGGCTGATCGAGAGCTGGCCTGCAAGGGGTACCTTGGGTATGAAAGGGATTGGGGTGCCCAGGGTGTTTTGGGGTTCCCTGACCCCGTTTGGGGTTCCCTGGGGTTTTTGGGGCTACCTGACCCCATTTTGGGGTTCCCTGACCCTATTTTGGTTCCCCCAGGGCTGATCCGGGAACAGTGAACTGGGAACAGTGGGCTGACATAGTCAGATCTGATGTGAAGGAATTGGGGTGCCCAGGGTGTTTTGGGGTTCCCTGACCCCACTTTGGGGTTCCCTGGGGTTTTTGGGGTTCCCTGACCCTATTTTGGGGCTCCCTGACCCCATTTCGGGGTTCCCTGACCCCGTTTCAGTTCCCCCAGGGCTGATCCGGGGGGCCCTGCCCTTGGGGTTGGCACAGTGGGGTCTGTGAGGATTGATTGGGGTTCCCTGGGGTTTTTTGTGTTCCCTGGGGTTTTTGGGGCTCCCTGACCCCATTTTGAGGTTCCCTGTCCCCAGTTTGGGGTTTCCTGACCCCATTTTGGGGTTCCCTAGGGTTTTTGGGGCTCCCTGACCCCATTTCAGGTTTCCCTGACCCCATTTCGGGGTTCTCTGACCCCATTTTGGGGTTCCCTGTCCCCATTTCGGGGTTCCCTGACCCTGTTTGGGGTTCCCTGGGGTTTTTGGGGTTCCCTGACCCCATTTCAGGGTTCCCCGACCCCATTTCAGGTTTCCCTGACCCCATTTCAGGGTTCTCTGACCCCGTTTCGGGTTCCCCCAGGGCTGATTGAGAGCTGGCCTGCAAGGGGTACCCTGGGTATGAAGGGATTGGGGTGCCCAGGGGTGTTGGGGTTCCCTGACCCCATTTGGGGTTCCCTGACCCCATTTGGGGGTTCCCTGGGGTTTTTGGGGTTCCCTGGGGTTTTTGGGGTTCCCTGACCCCATTTCAGGGTTCCCTGACCCCATTTCGGGGTTCCCTGACCCCATTTTGGGTTCCCTGGGGTTTTTGGGGCTCCCTGACCCCATTTCGGGTTCCCTGGGGTTTTTGGGGCTCCCTGACCCCGTTTCGGGGTTCCCTGACTGTATTTTGGGTCCCCCCAGGGCTGATCCGGGGGGCGCTGCCCTTCGGGCTGGCGCGCCGGGAGCTGGCCTGCGAGGGGTACCCGCTGGAGCTGCGCTGCCCCGGCAGTGACGTGGTGCTGGTGGCCGACGCCAACTACGGCCGCACCGACGACAAAATCTGCGACGCCGACCCCGGGCAGATGGCCAACGTGCAGTGCTACCTGCCCCAGGCACACCCCATCATGGCACAGAGGTGACAGTGGGGACAATGGGGACACTGGGGGTATTGGGGACACCGGGGACATTGGGGACATTGGGGACATTGGGGACAGTGGGGACATCAGGGACATTGGGGACACTGGGGACACTGGGGACACTGGGACATCAGGGACATTGGGGACACCGGGGACATTGGGGGTATTGGGGACGTTGGGGACACCGGGGACATTGGGGACACTGGGGACACTGAGGACATTGGGGACAGCAGGGACCCCGGGCAGATGGCCAACGTGCAGTGCTACCTGCCCCAGGCACACCCCATCATGGCCCAGAGGTGACAGTGGGGACACTGGGGACATTGGGGGTATTGGGGACATTGGGACATTGGGGACACTGGGGACACTGGGGACACTGGGACATTGGGGACATGGGGGATGTTGGGGGTATTGGGGACATTGGGACATTGGGGACACTGGGGACATTGGGGACATTGGGGACATTGGGACACTGGGGACATTGGGGACAATGGGGATGTTGGGGACAATGGGACATTGGGGACTCTGAGGGCATTGAGGACACCAGGGACACTGGGGGCTTTGGGGACATTGGGACACTGGGGACATTGGGGACACCTGAGGACATGGGCAGTGTCAGGACATTGGGGACATTGGGGACACTGGGAACAGTGGGGACAGCGGGGACGTTGGGGACATTGGGGACACCAGGCAGGTGAACGAGGTCGTGGACACGGGGACAGGCGGGGTGACAGGGGACACGGCAGTGGGGACAGAGGGACAGGGAGGGGACACTGGGCACAGGGGCTGGGGACACTGAGGGGACACACGGACAGGGAGGGGACAGGGGGACGTGTAAGGGCTGGGGACGCCTTGGGGACACCTTGGGGACACGGGGACAGGCTGGAGCTGTGCAGGCGCACAGGAGGGTGGCACCTGGGGGGTTGGGGACGTGTTGGGGACTTGGGGACACGTGGGGGACAGGGGCCAGGACAGGGGATGCGGGGGACACCTGGGGACAGTTGGGTGGCACAAGGGGGGGGACACGGGGACACTGAGGGCGTGGGACACGTGGGGTGGGGGTGGCCTTGGGGACAACACACGGGGGTGGCACAGCTGGAGGATGTCCCCCCCGTCCCCTCCAGGGACATCGGCGGTGGCACCTGAGCCCTGTGTCCCCAAGTGCTGGGGCCACTCCTGTGCCCTGCCCCGTGTCCCCATGTCCCTGTGTCCCCATGTCCCCTTGCTGTCCCTGTGTCCCCTGTTCAGTGTCCCTGTGTCCCACTGTCCCTGTGTCCCCATGTCCCTGTGTCCCCATGTCCCCTCGCTGTCCCTGTGTCCCCTGTTCAGTGTCCCTGTGTCCCACTGTCCCTGTGTCCCCATGTCCCTGTGTCCCCATGTCCCCTCGCTGTCCCTGTGTCCCCTGTTCTGTGTCCCTGTGTGTCCCCACTGTCCTGCTGTCCCCATGTCCCCAGCTCCACGTGCCCTGTGTCCCCAAGGTGTCCCCAAGGTGTCCCCTCAGGTCCCTGTTCCCCTGCTGTCCCCGTGTGTCCCCTCCCTGTCCCTCTGTCCCTTTGTGTCCTGTGTCCCCCCATGTCCTCTGTGTCCCCCAGGTGTCCCCAGGTGTCCCCAGGTGTCCCCTGTCTCTCCCCACTGTCTCTGTGTCCCTTGGTGTCCCGGGTCCCTTCAGGTCCCCTCACATCCCCCTGTGTCTGTGTCCCCCCCATCCCCCTGCTGTCCCCTCCTGTCCCTGCTGTCCCCCCGTGTTTCTGACGTGTCCCTGTGTCCCACCGTGTCTCCCCATGTCCCCCGCCTGTCCCAGACATGTCCCTGTGTCCCTGACATGTCCCTGTGTCCCCCGGTGTCCCCTGGTGTCCCCTGGTGTCCCTCTGTGTCTCCATGTCCATGATCTGTCCCTGTGTCCCCCCATGTCCCTTGCTGTCCCCCTGTGTCCTGCTGTCCCCTGCTGTCCTCAACGTGTCCCCCGCTGTCCCCTCCTGTCCCCGCTGTCCCCGACGTGTCCCTGGCTGTCCCCTGCTGTCCCCACTGTCCCCCGCTGTCCCCGACGTGTCCCTGCTGTCCCCGCTGTCCCCTCCTGTCCCTGCTGTCCCCCGCTGTCCCCTGCTGTCCCCCTGTGTCCCCGACGTGTCCCCGCTGTCCCCACTGTCCCCCGCTGTCCCCCGCTGTCCCCGCTGTCCCCGACGTGTCCCCGCTGTCCCTGCTGTCCCCACTGTCCCCCGCTGTCCCCGACGTGTCCCCATGTCCCTGTGTCCCCTGCTGTCCCCGCTGTCCCCGACGTGTCCCCGCTGTCCCCGCAGGTGCAACAACCGCACTCAGTGCGTGGTGGTCGCCGGCTCCGACGCCTTCCCCGACCCCTGCCCGGGCACCTACAAATACCTGGAGGTGCAGTACGACTGCGTGCCCTACAGTGAGTGCTGCCCCATAGAGCCTGCCCCATGGATCCCATCCTGCCCCATAGATCCCATCCTGCCCCATAGCCCTGCCCCACAGATCCCATCCTGCCCCATGGATCCTGTCCCAGCACCTACAAATACCTGGAGGTGCAGTACGACTGCGTGCCCTACAGTGAGTGCTGCCCCATAGAGCCTGCCCCATGGATCCTGCCCCATAGATCCCATCCTGCTCCATAGATCCCATCCTGCCCCATAGATCCTGTCCCAGCACCTACAAATACCTGGAGGTGCAGCACGACTGCGTGCCCTACAGTGAGTGCTGCCCCATGGATCCTGCCCCATAGAGCCTGCCCCATGGATCCTGCCCCATGGATCCCATCCTGCCCCATAGATCCCATCCTGCCCCACAGATCCCATCCTGCCCCACAGAGCCTGTCCCAGCACCTACAAATACCTGGAGGTGCAGTACGACTGCGTGCCCTACAGTGAGTGCTGCCCCATGGATCCTGCCCCATAGAGCCTGCCCCATGGATCCTGCCCCATAGATCCCATCCTGCCCCATGGATCCTGCCCCATAGAGCCTGCCCCATGGATCCCATCCTGCCCCATAGATCCCATCCTGCCCCACAGATCCCATCCTGCCCCATAGCCCTGCCCGGGCACCTACAAATACCTGGAGGTGCAGTACGACTGCGTGCCCTACAGTGAGTGCTGCCCCATGGCCCTGCCCCATAGATCCCATCCTGCCCCATAGATCCCATCCTGCCCCATAGATCCCATCCTGCCCCATAGATCCTGTCCCAGCACCTACAAATACCTGGAGGTGCTGCACGACCAGTGAGTGACCCACACATCCTGCCCCACAGCCCTGCCCCACGGCTCTGCCCCATGGCTCTGCCCCATGGTTGTGCCCTATGGCTGTGCCCCATGGCTCTGCCCCACAGCCCTGCCCCACAGCTCTGCCCCACGGCTCTGCCCCACAGCCCTGCCCCACAGCTCTGCCCCACAGCTCTGCCCCATAGCTCTGCCCCACGGCTCTGCCCCACAGCTCTGCCCTGTGGCTCTGCCCCATAGCTCTGCCCCTTAACTCTGCCCCATAACTGCCCTGTGGCTCTGCCTTATGGCTCTGCCCCACAGCTCTGCCCTGTGGCTTTGCCCTATGGCCCTGCCCCATAGCTCTGCCCCATAGCTCTGCCCCATAGCCCTGCTGTGCCCCACAGCTGTACCCGCAACCCTGCCCTACAGACCCTGCCCCACAGCTCTGCCCCACAGTGTCCCCCCCAGCCCCACAGCACCCCGAGGTGCACCGGGGGAGTGCCACCCCACAGCACCCATGGAACCCCACAGGAACCCCACAGTGCCCCCCGTGTCCCGCCCCACAGCACCCCAGGAACCCCACAGGGACCCCACAGTGCCCCCCGTGTCCCACCCCACAGCACCCCAGGGACCCCACAGGGACCCCACAGTGCCCCCCGTGTCCCACCCCACAGCACCCCAGGAACCCCACAGGGCCCCCACAGTGCCCCCCGTGTCCCACCCCACAGCACCCCTGGAACCCCACAGGGACCCCACCGTGCCCCCCATGTCCCACCCCACAGCACCCCAGGGACCCCACAGGGACCCCCAACCCTGGGGGCGCCCAGGCACCTTCGGGGGGGAGTGGGATGGGACTGGGGGGGGTCTCAGGGAGCCCCCAGGTGTCGGGGGGAGGGGGGGTCTGTGCCCCCCGGGGTCCCCCCCGTGTCGCGTTTGTCCCCCCAGGCCGGGCTGTGACCCCCCCGTGTCCCCAGTTCTGGACCCCCCCCCCCCACCCCGTGTCCGTCCCCCCCCCCGGGGCTGCCCCCCTTGGGGGGCTCTGTCTGACCTGGGGGTCCCGGGGGGGGCGGGGGGGTTGGGGTGACCCCGTCTCTCCCCAGGCGCCGTCGCGGGACCCCCCAAAACCCCCCCCCCGGCCCCTCCCCCAGCTTTGCTTTGCAGCCGCCGCCGGAGCCGCCCGAGGGAAGGGCCGGGAGCGGCCGGAGACGGCCGGACAGGGCTGGACACGGCACCGGCCCCGGGGCTCGCCACGGGCACACGGCAGGGCAGGAACACGGCAAAAATAGGGAAAAAACAGGGAAAAAAACACACCTAAAACACACCTAAAACACATGTACAGTACAGCAAAAATACAGCAGGAAGACGGCAGGAACACGGCAAAAACAGGGAAAAAACACGGCAAAAACACACCTAAAACACACCTGAAAACACAGCAAAAACACAGCAAAAACACGGCAAAAACAGGGAAAAAAACACAGCAAAAACACACATAAAACACACCTAAAACACACGTACAGCACAGCAAAAATACAGCAGGAACACGGCAAAAACAGACATAAAACATGGCAAAAAACCACTCCAAAAACAGACAGAAAACACGGCAGGAACATGGCAAAAACGTACATAAACCACACCTGAAACACGGCAAAAATACAGCAGGAACATGGCAGAAACACGCCTAAAACACACCTAAAACACACGTACAGCACAGCAAAAATACAGCAGGAACACGGCAAAAACAGACATAAAACATGGCAAAAATACAGCAAAAACACGGCAGGAACCTGGCAGAAATAGACATAAAACACGGCAAAAACAGACATAAAACATGGCAAAAACCACTCCAAAAACAGACATAAAACACAGCAGGAACATGGCAAAAACGTACATAAACCACACCTGAAAACACAGCAAAGATACAGCAGGAACACGGCAGGAACATGGCAAAAACAGACATAAAACACCAAAAACAGACATAAAACAGAGCAGGAACACAGCAGGAACATGGCAAAACACAGCAAAAACACGGCAAAAACACGGCAGGAACACGGCAGGAACACGGCAAAAACGCACCGAAACCACACATAAAACATGGCAAAAAACACACCAAAACCAGACATAAAATACAGCAAAAATACAGCAAAAACACACATAAAACACGGCAAAAACACGGCAGGGACGTGGCAGGAGCACGGCAAAAATGCACATAAACCACAGCAAAACCACGGCAGGAACACAGCGAAAACAACCACATCTAAAACACACTAAAACACACCAAAAACACACGTACAGCACAGCAAAAATACAGCAGGAAGACAACAGGAACATGGCAAAAACACACATAAAACATGGCAAAAACCACTCCAAAAACAGACATAAAACACGGTAAAAACACATCAGGAACACCTCAGGAACCCAGCAAAAACACGGCAAAAACATGGCAAAAACACACCTAAAACACACGTACAGCACAGCAAAAATACAGCAGGAACACGGCAAAACCAGACATAAAACACGGCAAAAACACGGCAAAAACACGGCAAAAACAGACATAAAACATGGCAAAAAAACACTCCAAAACCAAACATAAATCACGGCAGGAGCACGGTAAAAACGTGCATAAACCACGGCAAAAAACACACACATAAAACACGGCAAAAACACGGCAAAAACACGGCAAAAACACACATAAAACACACCTTAGACACACATACAGCACAGCAAAAATACAGCAGGAACACAACAGGAACACGGCAAAAACAGACATAAAACATGGCAAAAACACAGCAGGAACATGGCAGAAATAGACATAAAACACGGCAAAAACACGGCAAAAACAGACATAAAACGTGGCAAAAAACCACTCCAAAAAACAGACATAAAACACAGCAGGAACATGGCAAAAACGTACATAAACCACCACCTGAAACACGGCAAAAATACAGCAGGAACATGGCAGAAACACGCCTAAAACACACCTAAAACACACGTACAGCACAGCAAAAATACAGCAGGAAGACAACAGGAACGTGGCAAAAACACGGCAGGAACACCACAAAAACAGACATAAAACACGGCAAAAAATACGACAAAAACATGGCAGGAACATGGCAGGAACATGGCAAAAGCACAGCAGGGACACGGCAAAAACGCACCAAAAACACACATAAAACATGGCAAAAACACAGCAAAACCACACATAAAACATGGCAGGAACACGGCAGGGACGTGGCAGGAGCACGGCAAAAATGCACATAAACCACAGCAAAACCACGGCAGGAACACAGCAAAAACAAACACACCTAAAACACACCAAAAACACACCTAAAAACACACGTACAGCACAGCAAAAATACAGCAGGAAGACAATAGGAACATGGCAAAACCACGCCAAAACCAGACATAAAACACAGCAGGATCATGGCAGAAACACAGCAAACACACCAAAAACACAGATAAAACACAGCAAAAATACTGCAGGGACACAACAGGAACATGGCAAGAACACGGCAAAAACACACATAAAACATGGCAAAAACACTCCAAAAACAGACATAAAACACGGCAAAAACACGGTAGGAACATGGCAAAAACACACCTAAAACACACCTAAAACACATGTACAGCACAGCAAAAATAAATCAGGAAGACAACAGGAACACGGCAAAAACACAGCAAAAACACGGCAGGAACGTGGCAGAAATAGACATAAAACACGGCAAAAACACGGCAAAAACAGACATAAAACGTGGCAAAAACCACTCCAAAAACAGACAGAAAACACAGCAGGAACATGGCAAAAACGTACATGAACCACACCTGAAACACAGCAAAAATACAGCAGGAACACGGCAGGAACACGGCAAAAACACGGCAAAAACACAGCAAAAACAGGGCAGGGACAGGGCAAAAGCAGACATAAAACACAGCAAAAATACAGCAGGAACATGGCAGGAACACGGCAAAAACACACATAAAACATGGCAAAAAACCACTCCGAAACCAGACATAAATCACGGCAGGAACACGGTAAAAATGTGCATAAACCACGGCAAAAACACACATAAAACACGGTAAAAACACATCAGGAACACGGCAAAAACACACCTAAAACACACCTAAAACACACCTAAAACACACGTACAGCACAGCAAAAATACAGCAGGAACACAACAGGAACACGGCAAAAACACACCAAAAACAGACATAAAACACGGCAAAAATACGCAAAAACAGACATAAAACATGGCAAAAAACCACTCCAAAACCAGACATAAAACATGGTAAAAACACACCAAAACCAGACATAAATCACGGCAGGAACACGGTAAAAATGTGCATAAACCACGGCAAAAACACACACATAAAACACGGTAAAACACATCAGGAACGCCTCAGGAACCCGGCAAAAACACGGCAAAACCAGACATAAAACACGCGTAAAACATGGCAAAAAACACGGCAGGAACTCAACAGGAACGGGGCAAAAAAAACCCACGGCAAAACCACAGCAGGAACATGGCAGGAACACGGCAGGAACACGGCAAAAACGTGGCACAAACACAGGTAAAACACAGCAAAACGTGGCAAAACCAGACGTAAAACACGCATAAAGTACAATGAAACGCACATAAAACACGGCAGGAACACAGCAAGAACAGACATAAAACACACGTAAAACACAAGAAAAACACGGCAGGAACATGGCAAAAACACGGCAAAAACAGACATAAAACATGGCAAAAACACTCCAAAAACAGACATAAAAACACAGCAAAAACATGGCAGGGAACACGGCAGGAACACACCTAAAACACACCTAAAACACACCTAAAACACACGTACAGCACAGCAAAAATACAGCAGGAACACAACAGGAACACTCCAAAAACAGACATAAAACACGGCAAAAATACGCAAAAACACGGCAAAAAACACGGCAGGAACATGGCGAGGAACACACCTAAAACACACCTTAGACACACATACAGCACAGCAAAAAATAAATCAGTAGCACAACAGGAACACGGCAAAAACACACCAAAACAGACATAAAACACGGCAAAAATACGGCAAAAACACACATAAAACATGGCAAAAAAAACACTCCAAAACCAGACATAAAACATGGTAAAAACACACCAAAACCAGACATAAATCATGGCAGGAACACGGTAAAAACGCGCATAAACCACGGCAAAAACACACACATAAAACACCGGTAAAAACACATCAGGAACGTCTCAGGAACCCGGCAAAAACACAGCAAAACCAGACATAAAACACGCGTAAAACATGGCAAAAACACGGCAGGAACTCAACAGGAACGTGGCAAAAAAACCCCACGGCAAAACACGGCAGGAACACGGCAGGAACATGGCAGGAACACGGCAAAAACATGGCACAAACACAGGTAAAACACAGCAAAACCAGACATAAAACACGCATAAAGTACAATAAAACACACATAAAGCACGGCAGGAACACGGCAAAAGCACAGCAAGAACAGACATAAAACACACGTAAAGCACAAGAAAAACACGGCAGGAACATGGCAAAAAGCATGGCAAAAACACACATAAAACTGGCATAAAACACGCATGAAACAGGGCAAAAACATGCCAAAAACACATGTAAACCCTGCCAAAAACGCGTGTAAGACATGCCAAAAATGCGCCGAAAACACGTGTAAAACACGCCAAAAGATGCTGAAAAAACGCGTGTAAAACACGCCAAGAACACACCAAAAACACGCCGAGAATACACCGAAAACACGTGTAAAACACGCCAAAAACACGTGTAACACATGCCAAAAACACGCCTAAAACACGCCAAAAACACAGCCAAAAACACATGTAAAACACATCAAAAACACGTGTAAAACACGCCAAAAACACGTGTAAGACACGCCAAAAGCACAGCATAAACACACGCGTGTAAACCGCGGCAAAACCGCCAAAACCACGGCAAAACCGCGGCAGAAATGCGCCGAGAAACGCATGGAGAGCACGCCAAAGACGCAGGCGGAACACGGCGAGAACGCGTCGAGAACGCGCCAAACCACACGTGTAAAACGGGGCAAAAACAGACAAACATAAACGGCCCCAAAATGGCCCCAAAATGGACCCAAAATGGCCCCAAAACGGCCCCCAAAACAGCCCCAAAATGGCCCCAAAATGGCCCAAAATGGCCCAAAAACGGCCCCAAATGGCCCCAAATGGCCCCAAAACGGCCCCAAAATGGCGCCAAAAATGGCCCAAAATGGTGCCAAAAATGGCCCCAAAATGGCCCCAAAACGGCCCCAAAATGGCCCCAAAACGGCCCCAAAATGGCACCAAAACGGCCCCAAAATGGCCCCCAAATGGCCCCCAAAACGGCCCCAAAACGGCCCCAAATACACCTGGGCAGGTAAACACACCTGGACACACTCAGGACACATTAAACGTGCACCTTGCACACTCAGTGTGCACCTGGGACAGGTTAAACACACCTGGGCAGGTTAAATGTGAACCTTGCACACTCAGTGTGCACCTGGGACAGGTTAAACACACCTGGGCAGGTTAAACGTGAACCTTGCACACTCAGTGTGCACCTGGGACAGGTTAAACACACCTGGGCAGGTTAAATGTGAACCTTGCACACTCAGTGTGCACCTGGGACAGGTTAAACACACCTGGGCAGGTTAAACATGAACCTTGCACACTCAGTGCGCACCTGGGACAGGTTAAACACACCTGGGCAGGTTAAATGTGAACCTTGCACACTCAGTGTGCACCTGGGACAGGTTAAACACACCTGGGCAGGTTAAACGTGAACCTTGCACACTCAGTGTGCACCTGGGACAGGTTAAACACACCTGGGCAGGTTAAACATGAACCTTGCACACTCAGCGCACACCTGGCCTGGGTTGAACTCACCTGGGCACACTCAGGACACGCCCAGCACGCAGCTGTGCACGCTGAACACACACCTGGCGTGGGAGCCAAGTGTGTCAGACACACCTGGGCACACCTGGGACACACCAGAGGCACGCTCAGGACACACTCAGAACACACCTGGGACACCCTGGACACACCTGGGGCGCTCTGAACACGCCCAGCACACACTCAGAACACACCTGGGCCGGGCTCACACCTGGAACACCCCCGGGCACACTCAGGGCACACTCAGGGCACACTCATTGCACACTCATTGCACACTCAGCTCACACTCAGCTCACACTCATTGTACACTCAGAGCACACTCAGCGCACACTCAGAGCACACTGAGCTCACACTCAGCACACACTTGGTGCACACTCAGGGCACACTCATTGTACACTCATTGCACACTCAGCGCACACTCAGCGCACACTCAGCGCACACTCAGGGCACACTGAGCTCACACTCAGGGCACACTCAGCTCACACTCAGGGCACACTCAGGCACACTCAGCTCACACTCAGAGCACACTGAGCTCACACTAATTGCACACTCATTGCACACTCAGGGCACACTCAGGGCACACTGAGCTCACACTCATTGCACACTCATTGCACACTCAGCGCACACTCAGAGCACACTCATTGCACACTGAGCTCACACTCATTGCACACTCATTGCACACTCAGCGCACACTCAGAGCACACTCATTGCACACTGAGCTCACACTCATTGAACACTCAGTGCACACTCAGCGCACACTTAGAGCACACTCAATGTACACTCAGAGCACACTGAGCTCACACTCAGCTCACACTCAGCTCACACTCATTGCACACTCAGCGCACACTCGGTGCACACTCAGGGCACACTCATTGTACACTCACTGTACGCTCATTGCACACTCAGGGCACACTCAGCTCACACTCAGGGCACACTGAGCTCACACTCATTGCACACTCAGCACACACTCAGCTCACACTGAGCTCACACTCATTGCACACTCATTGTACACTCATTGAACACTCATTGCACACTCAGGGCACACTCAGCTCACACTCAGGGCACACTGAGCTCACACTCATTGCACACTCATTGCACACTCAGCCCTGGCGGGTCCCAGCCGGTGCCGTGGGGGCGGGGCTGGTGGGTGGGGCTGGGTTGGGGGGCGGGGCCTGTGTGGGCGGGGCCGGGTTGGGGCGGGGCCGCCTCGTTCCTTTGCAGGAGCCGCCGCCGCCGCCGCCGCCGGGAGCGCGCCCGGAGCCCCCGCCCCCCCCGCCCCGCCCCCATCGCCCGCCTCGCGCTCTCTCCCTCCAGGGCCGGGGGGGGGGGGGGGGGGGGGAGGGGGCGGGGGGGGGCCGACCCCCCCTCCGTGTGTCCGTCTGTCCGTCTGTCCCTGTGTCCCTCTGTCCGTCTGTCCATCCCCTGTGTCCGTCTGTCCATCCGTCCCCTCTGTCCGTGTGTCCCTTTGTCTGCCTGTCCCTCTGTCCCTGTGTCCGTCTGTCCGTCTGTCCCTGTGTCCGTGTGTCCGTCTGTCCATCCCCTCTGTCCCCCCTGTCCATCTATCCCCTCTGTCCGTGTGTCCCTTTGTCTGCCTGTCCATCTGTCCCCTGTGTCCATCTGTCCCTGTGTCCGTCTGTCCCTGTGTCCGTCTGTCCCTGTGTCCGTCTGTCCCTGTGTCCGTCTGTCCCTCCACGGCTCCGTCCGTCCCCCCCCCCCCCCCCCATTGACTCTTCCCCCTTTCTGTCCCCCTGTCCCTCATTGCTGTCCGTCTGTCCGTCCTTCTGTCCATTCCTGGTGTCCATCTGTCCGTCCACCCCGCCGTCCATCCGCCCTTCCCGCTGTCCGCCCGACCTTCCTCTCTCCCGTCTGTCCGTCCGTCCGTCTGTCCTTCCCTCTCCCCGCTTTCCCGTCCTTCTGTCCGTCCGCCCATCCCTCGACACCTCCGTGTCCCCCCCCCCGTGTCCGTCTGTCCATCCCCGTGTCCGTCTGTCTGTCCCGCGTCCTTGTGTCCATCCCATGTCTATCTGTCCATCCTGTGTCTGTCTATCCGTCTGTCCGAGCCGTGTCCGTGTATCCATCCCCTGTCCGTCTGTCCATCCCATGCCCGTCTGCCCATCCCGTGTCCGTCTGTCTGTCTGTCCATCCCGTGTCCGTCTGTCCGAGCTGTGTCCCTCTGTCCATCCCCGTGTCTGTCTGTCTGTCTGTCCGGGCCGTGTCCGTCTGTCCACCCCGTGTCCGTCTGTCTGAGCCATGTCCGTCTGTCCACCCCGTGGTCCGTCTGTCCCTCTGTCCATCCCGTGTCCCTCTGTCCATCCCGTGTCCGTCTGTCCCTCTGTCCATCCCGTGTCCGTCCTGTCCATCCCGTGTCCCTCTGTCCATCCCGTGTCCGTCTGTCCCTCTGTCCATCCCGTGTCCCTCTGTCCCATCCCGTGTCCCTCTGTCCATCCCGTGTCCGTCTGTCCGTCTGTCCATCCCGTGTCCCTCTGTCCATCCCCGTGTCCCGTCTGTCCGTCCCGTGTCCGTCTGTCCGTCTGTCCGGGCCGTGTCCGTCTGTCCGGGCCGTGTCCGTCTGTCCGTCTGTCCATCCCGAGTCCCTCTGTCCGTCTGTCCATCCCGTGTCCCTCTGTCCGTCTGTCGGGCCGTGTCCCCGCCCGGGGGCTCTGGGGGGGTCTCGGGGGGGCCGGAGCCGTTTAATCTCTTTCTCTTTGTCTCCTCTCTCGCCCCTCCCCCCCCCCTCCCCCCTCCCTCCCTCCCCTCCCCCCCCTCGCCCCTGTCACCCCTCCCCCTCCCCCCCCGCACCCCCCGCCCCTCCCCCACCCCCCCCCCCCGCTCTTTCCCGCCTTTTCTTCCGGTGCTAAAAATAGAAGTGGAACAAAAAGGTAACACGGACCCCCTCGCTCCCGGCCCCCCCCGAGACCCCCCCCGGACCCCCAAAATCCCCCCGACCCCCCCCAGCACCCCCAAATCCCCTGAACCCCCCTGACCCCCCAAAATCCCCCCGACACCCCCCGAGACCCCCAAATCACCCTGACCCCTCCCCCACCCCAAACGCCCCCCACCCCCCCCCCCGAACCCCCCAACCCCCCACCAACCCCCCCCCAACCCCGCCCCCCCCAAAATCCTCCCCAGCGCCCCCCAAATTCTGACCCCCGCCCCCCTCTGACCTCGCCCCCCCAAATTCCCCTCCCCCACCCCAAATCCTGCCCCTCCCCCACCCCAAATCCTGCCCCTCCCCCCACCCCCCAATTCCCTCCCTGCCCCTCCCCCTCCGCCCCCCCAAGTCCTCCAGGACCCCTCCCCCCATCCCCTCCCCCCTTCCCCTCCCCCACCCCCCCCTTGTTTCCCCCCCCCCCCCCAGGTCCCCAATATCGGGGGGGGAGGGGTTTCAATGCCCTCCCCCCTTAATTAGCCGTCATTGATAATTGGGGGGGGACCCAGACCCCCCCCCCAGCGCCCCCCCGGGGGTCCCCAGGACCCCCCCAAACCTCCCGGGACCCCCGAGGGACCCCCAGATTGAGGGGGGGGAGGGGCCAGGCCAGGGTGACCCCTCCCCCCTCGGGTCACCCCCAAATTGGGATGGGGGAGGGGCAGTTTTTGGGGGGGGCGGGGCCCAGGCCCCCCCAACCCCCGAGACCCCTCCCCCAAAATCAGAGCCCCCGAAATCCCCCCCCAGGAGGGGCAGGTTGGGGTCACTTGGGGTCAGGTTGGGGTCATTTGAGGTCAGGTTGGGGTCAGGTTGGGGTCAGATTGGGGTCACTTGAGGTCAGTTTGGGGTCATTTAGGGTCACTTGAGGTCAGTTTGGGGTCACTTTAGGGTCAGTTTGGGGTCATTTGAGGTCGGGTTGGGGTCAGTTTGGGGTCACTTGGGGTCAGTTTGGGTCAGTTTGGGGTCACTTGGGGTCAGGTTGGGGTCAGTTTGGGGTCATTTGAGGTCAGTTTGGGGTCAGGTTGGGGTCAGTTTGGTGTCATTTGAGGTCAGGTTGGGGTCAGGTTGGGGTCAGGTTGGGGTCACCCCAGGTTCACTCCAGGGTCACTCAGCAGTCAGTTGAGGTCAGTCCAGGGTCACTCTGAAGTCACTCAGGGGTCACGCCGGGGTCACCCCGGGGTCAGTTCAGGGTCATCCCAGGGTCACTCAGGGGCAGTTCAGGGTCACTCTGAGGTCACCCCAGGGTTGGTTCAGGGTCACTCTGGGGTTACTCCAGGGTCACTCAGGGGGTCACTCAGGGGTCAGTTCAGGGTCATTTT
The DNA here is from genome assembly GCA_027886175.1 of Phylloscopus collybita. Taxonomy (NCBI): domain Eukaryota; kingdom Metazoa; phylum Chordata; class Aves; order Passeriformes; family Phylloscopidae; genus Phylloscopus; species Phylloscopus collybita. The sequence continues at coordinate 89,821 of JAJNNQ010000298.1, forward strand.
GAGGTCACACCGGGGTCAATCCAGGGTCACTCCGGGGTCACTCAGGGGTCAGTTCAGGGTCATTCCGGGGTCACCCCAGGGTCACTCAGGGGTCACTCACGGTTCAGTTAAGGGTCATTCCAGGGTCACCCCGGGATCAGTTCAGGGTCATTCCAGGGTCATCCTGGGGTTAATCTAGGGTCACCCCAGGGTCACTCAGGGGTCAGTTCAGGGTCATTCCGAGGTCACTCCAGGGTCAATCTACGGTCATCCCGGGGTCACCCCGGGGTCAGTTCAGGGTCACCCCAGGGTCACTCAGGGGGTCAGTTCAGGGTCACCCCGGGGTCAGTTCAGGGTCACTCCGGGGTCACCCTGGGGTCACTCCGGGGTCAGTTCAGGGTCACCCCGGGGTCAATCCAGGGTCACCCCTGGGTCACCCCGGGGTCAGTTCAGGGTCACCCCAGGGTCACTCAGGGGTCACTCCGGGGTCACCCCGGGATCAGTTCAGGGTCACCCCGGGGTCAATCCAGGGTCACCCCTGGGTCACTCCGGGGTCACTCCGGGGTCAGTTCAGGGTCACTCCGGGGGTCACCCCGGGGTCACCCCCACAGCCAGGCCGTCGCCCCCGTGTCCGTCCGTCCGTCCCGCGCGGGCTGCGGGGGGGGGAGGGGCGGCGGAGTGGGGGGGAGGGGAAGGCGCTGAGCGGGGAGGGAGGGGCGGGGCGGAGGAAAAGGGGGCGGGGCCTGCGGGCAGGTGTGTGGGCGGGGCCTGGGGCGGGGCCGCGGCTTCTTCCCACAGGTTGTGGCCGGCGCGGGGGGCGGGGCCCCGTAACCGCTCTCTCTCTCCTCCTCCTCCTCCCGCAGGGCCCGGCCCAGCCCCCCCGGACCGCGGGGCCCCCCCGAGCCTGTGAGTCTCCCCTCCCCCCACCCCCCCCACCCCCTCCCCCCCCCCCGGGGACACCCCCCCCCATCCCCCCATCCCCCCATCCCCCCCCCCCAGGAAACTCCCAGAACCCCCCCGGGGCAGCGCGGGGGCTGCGGCACCGCCGGGGGGCGCTCACCTGCAGGGGGGCACAGCTGGCTGGGCTCCACACCTGGATCCCTGGGCACACCTGGATGGGCTCACCTGGATCCCTGGGCACACCTGGATGGGCTCACCTGGCTGAGCTCACCTGGATGGGCACACCTGGATGGGCACACCTGGCTGGGCTCACCTGGATCCCTGTGCACACCTGGGCTCACCTGGATGGGCTCACCTGGATGGGCTCACCTGGATCCTTGTGCACACCTGGATGGGCTCACCTGGATGAGCACACCTGGATGGGCACACCTGGATCCCTGTGCACACCTGGCTGAGCTCACCTGCAGGGGGCACACCTGGCTGGGCTCGCCTGGATCCCTGGATGGGCTCACCTGGGCTCACCTGGATCCTTGTGCACACCTGGCTAAACTCACCTGGATGGGCACACCTGGGTCCTTGTGCACACCTGGCTGGGCTCACCTGGATCCCTGTGCACACCTGGATCCTTGTGCACACCTGGATGGCCTCACCTGGGCACATCTGGATCCTCAGGCACACCCGGGCACACCTGAGATGTGCACATCTGGATCCTTGTGCACACCTGGGCAGGTGCCCACCTGAGCTGTGCACACCTGAGCACATCTGGGACTGTGCACACCTGAGCTGAGCACACCTGAGCTGTGCACACCTGAGCTGTGCCCACCTGAGCTGTGCACACCTAAACTGTGCACACCTGGGGCTGTGCCCGCCCAGGTGCTCGTGCACACCTGGATCCAGGTGCCCGCCCAGGTGCGCCTCCCTGCAGACGCAGCCCCCGCGCCCCCTGCACACGCGCGTGCGACGGGGCACGGGTGGGGCAGCGCACACACCTGGGCAGGTGTGGCTGTGACACGCACCTGCGTGAGCACAAACACCTGGGCGGGAGTGACAGTGACACACCTGGGCAGGTGTGGCAGAGACGCACCTGTGAGAGTGCACAGGTAACAGCCGCAGGTGTGAGCACAGGTGTGAGCACAGGTGTGGCAGCTCTCGCACACCTGCGCAGCCACACCTGTGTGTGCAAATGAGCTACTGCCTGAGCACACCTGTGCACACCTGTGCTCACGGCTGAGCTCAGAACTGAGCTCACAGCTGTGCACACACCTGTGCACACCTGTACAATACCCATACACACCTGTGCACACCTGAGCTCACACCTGTGCACAGCTGTACAAACCTATACACACCTGAGCTGACACCTGTGCACACCTGTGCTAACAACTGAGCTCAAACCTGTGCTCGTACCTGTGCACACACCTGTGCACACCTGAGCTCAGAAGTGGGCTCACACCTGTGCTCATACCTGTGCTCAGGCCTGTGCACACCTGTACACACCTGTGCACACCTGAGCTCACACCTGTGCTCATACCTGAGCCCATATTTGAGTTCACACCTGAGCACACACCTGTACACACCTGTGCTCACACCTGAGCTCACACCTGTGCTCACACCCCTCACAACGCGCGTGTGCCCCGCCCCTCTCCCTCCCCCCCGGCCGGGGGGCGTGGCCAGGCTGTGCGAGGGCGTGGCCATGCCCTGTAGGGGCGTGGCCAGGCTCTGTATGGGGGCGTGGCCATGCTCTGTTTGTGGGCGTGGCCAGGACCAACCCCCGGCTCCCTTTTTTGGGGAGGGGGCACCGGGGGTGCCACAGGTGGTGGGGGGGGGAGGGGACCCGGGGGGGTCCCCAGCCTGGCCCCGCCCCCACGGGGGGGTCCCCATCCCGCCCCTCCCCCTCCTGGCGCAGAGACCCCGCGGGGGGCGGGGTTGGGGGCGGGGTTTGTTTTCTATTTTTGGGGGGGAGGGGTCTCTGCTCCGGGGTCCCGCCCGTGTCCCCCCCCCCCCCCCCCCCCCGTGTCCCCCCCGTGTCCCCCCCCGTGTCCCCCCCCGTGTCCCCCCTTCTCTCCCGCAGCTCTAACCCCCCCGTTTCTCTCCCCAGCCTCTCTGCAGCCGGCGCCGGACACCGGGACCACGCGCGACCCCTCCCCAAACCCCCCAAACCCCCCAAACCGGGGGGGTCCCCCCCCCAAAACCTCCCCCCCCCCCGCACCGGGGGGACCCCCCCGAGCCCCTCCCCCACACCCCACCCCTCCCCTCCCCCCGTGTCTCCGTCGCGCTCGATCGTCCCTGGCTGTGGGGGAGGGGAGGGGGAGGGGAGGGGAGGAGCCCCCCCCGATTTAGAGACCCCCCCCCGATTTAGGGACCCTCCCCCGATTTAGGGACCCTCCCCCCCTCGATCTGAGCCCCTCCCCCCCCCGTTTTAGGGCTCCCCCCCCAGGAAAGCCGCCCCTCCCCCCTCAGGGTGCTGCCCCTCCCCCCCCCCCAATCAAAGGGGGTCGCGGCTTCGCTGGGGGGGGGGCCGCCGCCCCCCCTCCCCCTTTTCTCCATTGCGGGGGACACTCGGGGTGTCCCCCCCTCCCCCCTCCCCGGATAAGGGACCCTCCCCACCCCTCCCCTCCCCCTCCCTTCCCCCCCCCCCCCGTGTCCCGCTCCCTCCCCCGGGTCCCCCAAAATTCCCCCCCCCCGGGGTTGGGGTCCCCCCCCGGCCCCCCCGTGGGACCCCCCAGTGGCTGATGAACGCTTCTCTTTTCTCTCCTCTTCTCGCTGCCCCCCCCGTGACCCCCCCGTGACCCCTGTGACCCCCCCGTGACCCCCCCGTGACCCCTGTGACCCCCCCGTGACCCCTCAATGTCCTCCCCTTGTCCCCGTGTCCGTCTGTCCCCCGTGTCCGTCCTGCTGTCCCGTGTCCCCGTCCCCCCGTGTCCCTCTGTCTGTCCCCCTCGTCTTCCATCCGTCTGTCCTGCTGTCCCCCCGTCTGTCCGTCTGTCTGTCTCTGTCCCCGCTCCCTCCCGTGTCCGTCTGTCTGTCCTCACACCCCCTCCTGTCCCTCACCCCTCCCCGTGTCCCCCTTTCCCCGCCTCCGTTTGTCCGTCTGTCCGTCCCCCATCCACCCCCTGTCCCCGTGTCTGTCCCCACCCCCCCCGTGTCCGCGTGTCTGTCCCCCCCATTCACCCCCGTCCATCCCCCCCCGCGTCCCTCTGTCCATCCCGCGTCCCTGTGTCCCTCTGTCCATCTCTGTGTCCTTCTCTCCATCCCCTGTCCCTCTGTCCATCCTCCCCAACCCCGTGTCCCCGTGTCCCTTTTATCCATCCTCGTGTCCCTCTGTCCCTCTGTCCCTCTGTCCCTGTCCCCTCTGTCCCCCTGTCCCTGTCCCTCTGTCCCCTCTGTCCCCCTGTCCCTGTCCCCTCTGTCCCCCTGTCCCTCTGTCCCCCCTGTCCCTCTGTCCCCCTGTCCCCCTGTCCCCCTGTCCCTCTGTCCCCTCTGTCCCCCTGTCCCTGTCCCCTCCGTCCCCCTGTCCCTCTGTCCCCCCATCCCCCTGTCCCCCTGTCCCCCTGTCCCTCTGTCCCTCTGTCCCCTCCGTCCCCCTGTCCCTCTGTCCCCCCATCCCCCTGTCCCCCCATCCCTCTGTCCCTCTGTCCCTGTCCCTCTGTCCCTGTCCCTCTGTCCCCTCTGTCCCCCCATCCCCCTGTCCCTCTGTCCCTGTCCCTCTGTCCCCTCTGTCCCTGTCCCTCTGTCCCCTCTGTCCCCCCATCCCCCTGTCCCTCTGTCCCTGTCCCTCTGTCCCTCTGTCCCCCCATCCCTCTGTCCCTCTGTCCCTGTCCCTCTGTCCCTCTGTCCCTCTGTCCCTCTGTCCCTGTCCCCTCCGTCCCCCTGTCCCTCTGTCCCCCCATCCCCCTGTCCCTCTGTCCCTGTCCCTCTGTCCCTGTCCCTCTGTCCCTGTCCCCTCTGTCCCCTCCGTCCCCCCATCCCCCTGTCCCCCCATCCCTCTGTCCCCCTGTCCCTCCATCCCTCTGTCCCTCTGTCCCTCTGTCCCTCTGTCCCTCTGTCCCCCCCTCCCCGCAGTTTTCGTCTGCCCGGGCTCTCCGCAGCGCGTGGGCCCGGCTCTCTCCACGCACGAATCCCCGCACCAGGCGGGCGGTTGGTGCCGGGACCCGCTGCAGTCGGGGGACCGGCTCTACGTGCTGCCCTGGGTGCCGTACCGCACCGACACGCTCACCGAGTACGCCTCCTGGGCCGACCTGGTGGGCGCCCGGCCCGCCGCCACGCACCGCCTCCCGCACCGCGCCGACGGCACCGGCTTCGTCGTCTACGACGGCGCCGTCTTCTACAACAAGGAGCGCACCCGCAGCATCGTCAAGTACGACCTGCGGACGCGCATCAAGAGCGGCGAGGACCGTGGTGGGCGCCGCCAACTATCACGACACCTCGCCCTATCGCTGGGGCGGCAAGACCGACATCGACCTGGCGGTGGACGAGGAAGGGCTCTGGGTCATCTACGCCACCCGAGGGCAACGGCGGGCGGCTGGTGGTCAGCCAGCTGAACCCCTACACGCTGCGCCTGGAGGGCACCTGGGAGACGGGCTACGCCAAGCGGGCGGCCTCGGACGCCTTCATGGCCTGCGGGGTGCTCTACGTGGTGCGCAGCGTTTACCTGGACGACGACACCGAGCACCTGGGCAACGCGCTGGTCTACGCCTTCGACACGCGGCGCGGGGCGCGGCTCGGCGCTGGCGCTGCCCTTCCCCAACCCCTACCAGTTCGTGGCCTCGGTGGGCTACAACCCCCGCGACAACCAGCTCTACGTCTGGAACAACCACTTCCTGCTGCGCTACGGCCTCGACTTCGCGCCGCTGGACGGCGACGGTCAGCGCGGGGAGCGGGGGGCGTGCGGGAAACGGGGGAGCGGGGGGAGCGGGGGGCTGTGCGGGAAACGAGGGGGCCGGGGGGTGCGGGGGGGACCGGGGGTGCGGGAATCGGGGGGGCCGGGGGTG